>CM060845.1:62335000-62430000 GCA_030762175.1 Metallyticus violacea
AATTAATCCTTCGGCGCCACAAACCGTATCGTCCAGTCGTCCACAGACTCAACGAGATATGCCTAGTTAATCCATGTCGCTTCGAAAACCAAATATGAGAAGTCGAGCTAAGCGGAAAGAACTGGCTCTTATCTGCGAAACCAGAGGTACAATCAAATTGCAGAGATGAATGAGCACTAACCATTTGAGCCGACTAAGTAATTAAATTATAATTAAATTATGTTAACATATTTTAATACATTTCAACGTAATACGTTTAAACCTAATTAAAGCAGATGTACTTGTCAATCTAAATACATTAAAACATTATTTAATAAAGCTCGATCTAATTAAATATCTATCAATTGATTTATATTTATTTCAGTCTAATTACACGTGTTTCAGCCTAATTAAATACGTGTCAACACAATTATATATATGTAAACTTAATAAAATATATGTTAGTATATTAAAATGTATAAATATATTTCATCCTAAAAATTACATCCCAACCTAATTAAACACATTTTAACCTAATTAAAACATATCAATCTAATTAAATACACGGAAATTACTTTAATACGTTGTAACTGAAATACATTTAAATACATACAGTGTGAAAGAATAAACACACACACATATATATATATCCTTTATAGATGGTAGTTAAACTAAAAGTCCGAATCAAAAGTATCCGTAGTTACCTCTTAACCTCTTATGGAATACATTTCTCACAGTAGAGAAAATCTATAAGAGGTCTCATAATAAATAAAATCAGATGACAATGGTTTACAGTTCTATGCTTGGAGAAGAAATGGGTAGCTCAGTTGGTTAGGATGTCGGCTCGGAAGATCCACGGTTCGTATCCCGGTCGTCACCCGAATTTTTCATATCTGATTCTTCCTTTCCTTCTTAAGTTTCGCTTTATGTATATTTAAAAGTAATCATTTGACTAGTTTTATGCAAATGAAATATATTTTTGGAGTGGTAATGCGATTACTTTTCTCTTTAGAGTGTAATCTTTAATTTCTTATATCCTTTCTAAACATGAGCACCAGATAATACATTAATGCTATTGTTGAACAATTTTCGTCATACCGTCACGAAAGGTACACCACTGTGATTTAAGGCAAAACTCTATCCAATGAAAACATTCTCCACAGAAAAATAATTTGAAATATTTCTTTCCCGGGCATTTTGAAAGACATTTGCCGGGGTTTTACTTATTTTAAATACTTCTGTTACACATATGGAATTAGTTATTGGAGGTTTAACAGCTTTAAGGTGACTTAGAACATTTGAGAGCCTTCAGTTCATTTTGGCACCCCGACCTAGTGAAAAGTTGAACTGCAGCAAAACTTCGCATTGCATAACAGAATTTGAGATGCTGAATATTAATATACTACGACGTCCGCCATACAGTCCAGAATTTACTTCTTGCGATGTTATTTTACCGAAATTTCGCAGTCTCCATTTTGCATCAATTGAAGATGGATGTTAGGAACAGAAAGTGAAGTTTTGCTGTGATAGCTTCATAGTTTAAATAAATGTGTTAGGTGACTTTCTTAAAGTGAACATTCTATGCTGCATTAAAATATTCATACCCAATTCATTCTATTATAAACATTCTATCTGTGATATTAAGAAAAAGCTGTGAACCTCCATCTTTAAAATTATAATAATATTTTTTTTTTAAATGGGTATACTGTATGGCGTTTTAGTAGGCATTTCGTTGCTCTCACAGAGCTGGTAAGCTTCAAGAAGGGAAGGTCGAAAGGCATCGCCTGGAGGTGAAACCGACAGAGATGGTACCGCAAATCTACGACCTGCAATATACAGTGCTCATCAAAAGTGGAGTGCCGGGTATGGAGGGTGGGATGAGGGTAATGGTTTTGAGTGCCACACCTGCACCCCCTTGCGCCTCTCCGCCGGGGGAACCTGACCAGCTGCGCCCTTTTCGGGTCACCTGTTCCGTTACACGAAAAAGGAAAACCCACACATTTCGGAATTAAAAGATGGGGCTGCTTTCCCCCAGCCTTTCAAAGTGCAGTCAACCGCATTCAACGGAACTCCTATGGTCAGAAGCGCACAGAAAAGTTTTATTGCTCAGTGCCCGTTATCACTCTCAAACTGTTTCAAATTGTATGCGTTTTCTCACATCTAGAACTTTCCTCTTCCTTTACGCTCTCTGTGGAACGTAAGTTTTATTTTTTTGATGACTACTTTATATCGCCCGTATCTTCAGAGAATGTTGCATAACTTAGGATGTATTACAACAAATTGACAATCCCCCCACATTTTGCAGTCTTATCTGTAGAACCTTATATCGCAAAGCAGCTATGTCCATGTCTAATATCAAGTTATTATACCGAGACATTCGATTCCTAGTTGCCTAATGGTAGCCATACTTACCTCGTAGACCCCAAGGTAACTGCTTTAATTTCAACTAGGATCGAATATTTTTTCGGGCGTAAAAATCCAGCATGGCTTTCTTCGGAAGGGAAATAAAGCCTTGGGTCCCATGTCGTAGATTTACGGCACGTGTTTTTGTTGTAAATCGTCAATATTTAAATATCTCCGAGGTATGGTACATAATGAAACACTTTCAGTTGCTTTATTAAAGGTGCCATCGAGTGTAACAAAAACTTCTGTTACATTTCTATTTTGTTTTTTCTGTTTGTAATACATGAAACATAGTAAAATATTACTCGCGACATTCACAAGAGTTTGGCATGTAATTTAACAGATTTTCCAGTTCACTCAACGCTTGAATACTAGATGATGTAGAATCCTTGGTGACCCAATGACTAAAACGTATCAATGTTATTAATAATAAATCTATTTTCAAAGACGCGATTATCTGACTAAGGACTGTAAATTTGGGGGAAAAAATTGTATTCATTAGGCTCTAAGAAATGTTCTTGGCACTTTACAGAAACATTTTTTACAACTTATTTCAGATAATCACATTGGTACAGCTAATTGTTACCATAGTGGAAAGAAACAATGTTTAAGAATGTGAAATTAAATTATCAACTCTTTAACCTCAAAGTTCACAATTTGACAATGCCGTACCTTAAATGCGCCTACTTCATTAAAGGAGTACACATATCATCAGGGGAGGGAAAAAATATTTATATGGTAATTTGAAAGAAAGTTTCAGTTTTACGTCTATTATAGACTTGTTTATCTACAAGCCGAGGTATGCATAAAAATATTTTAAGTTATGATCTTAGAGCTTTAAACCAACCATTCACATTTTTGAACATTTTACAATATTCATAGTTTATTAGTTTAAATTCCTTCCCGCCGTTGAATTTGTTTCATTCTAGTAGTGTGACGAGTCTGCTAGCAGTGTCGTATTCCTGCTATTAACAGGGAGTAGCTGTTAAGCGGTGTAATATCAATTTTAAAAAGGCAGGTGGTGGCTAATTATTAAAGTTGGTGAAAATGTAATGTACATGGGTAAATTGTAGGTGCAATAATACTAGAACACACGTGAATTTTAAGGGTACAGGAAGATGTGCTAGTAAAAACAAGTGTGAAAACTGCTTATTAGAATTGCAGTTGTTATTACATAAACTGTAATTTTGTCACTTGTTTTTTTTTTTTTTCGAAAAGCTATTCTTCATAATTGTTTAATTACAAATTCTACAAATTTCAACACAATTGCGTGAAAGTAGTGTAGACGTTCTTGATTTAAGTAAATAGTGTGAATGTAATTTTTATATCCTATGTTAAATAGACAACAGTTTAAAAATACTATAATGTGGATAAAGGAGCATTTAAAATTCAAATTTCAGAATATAATATATCCCTACATTTACCGGTATGTATTTTGGCTATTGAGGACCAGTTTGTATATTTATATTATCTTTATAATAAACAAATAATTATTCAAAAAAGCACAACATCATTGAAATAAAAATATAAATTCCTTTTCAATGCAAACCTAACAATTAATGTTTAGAAAATTCATAATTTCAAAAGTTCATAGCATTAAAAACTCCTTTTAGATTTTTATAAAGACCGTGTTTTTAACACTAAACAACAACATTTAATTGTGGAAACAAAGAAGTGAGAAATATACAGGAATTGAAATGTGAGAACTGTATGTTTCCCCTGCAAAAGAAATGAGTTTATAGAAATAATTTGTCTGCCGTCAACAATGCAAATTTCCCACAAAATGTTGGCCAGTATCATACAAGCAAATGTTAACAATCCATAACCTGTTAAATTATATCATGTTTTCCACGAAATTAACGAATAAAGTAAAAGAATATTATTCATGAACGAAACGTTTGTTACTACATGTAATACAAAAATGAAAATGTCCCCGGTTATGACACCAAAATACTTTTAATAGTGACATATTTGGAGGTATATAATCCCATCGTTTAAAATAATGCTCAAAGTGATAATTATAGAAGACAATTATTGTTCTATCATAAAACTTTTGGATACTACAGTTAATATATTTAAATAACACAAAACAATTAGAAAATAAAATGCAGCAAGCTGTAAATACACTTTTTTAACAAGCCGTGCACACCAATACTTTGTATATTTCTTTTGGATTTAATTTCTGGGACAGTCATTAAGCACTTCGGGCAGTTTTTGATGGAGTCAAAATAATAATCAGAAATTCAGGACCTTCAGTGGCATGTTGTAACCTTATTGCCCAAAAGTTGTTAACAGTTCTTATTGCCGCTGATTTCAGCTCTTCGGTTGCACAGAAAGTTGTGAACAAAAAAAGCTTCTTCCTCGAGCATAGTGGCATATGATTGCTGGTTTTTTCAACTTTTCTAAAGGAATATTGTAAATTTTCTTTAGAATATTGAACTAAATCCGAAAGAAAACTAGATTATGGCATGAAAATGATAGCTAAGTTTTAAATGCGACTTTAATTTATGTACAACAAAATGAATAAGAAAGTTAATTTTGAAGAATATTTTGTATTATTTAGCTTTATAAAATAGTTTTAACCTTTAAAACAGCCTTTCTTTGAAACGTAAATTATTTTGGTTTAAGCACTTATTCTTGTAATTTTTAAAGTTTAGTTCCTGTTGTATAAATTGTATTCAGTATCTGAGATAATGATCCTCTGTTAGTAGAAAGAGAGTGTCAAGTTTTTATTTACTGCTTAGTACGGTTGTTAAAAGTACCGAGATTTTATTTAGTTTGCTTCCGCAACTGAGCGTAGCGCACAATGGGCAAGGTCACGCCAGTCGTTTGTCATAATAACAGATAATTCTCCCGCTGATGACTTTACATGGACAGTCAGTCGCAATTTGCTTTTACAAAAGCACGTCTTGAATTAGATTGATAGGGTTGGAAGGTGAACATTTCGAAACTTCAGCCTTGCTCAAGGGCTGGCCGTTTGTGCTCACGTCTCCAGTGAGCACAAACTATTTAAATCTGAACCTAAAAACAATTCTCATTAATAATCTTATAAATAAAATTCTGGGGCCCTAGCAATGTTTAAAGATAGAACACACCGACGCCGTCTCAGCTCACCCTCCAAAGAGTTCAAACCCATATGAAGGGCCACTTCCATACCAGATGCCGGGCCAGAAGTCTTTCCAAAACAACAACCCACCTTCATACCTCACCCGCTAATTCAACTGTGTAAAAGAAACAACGGAACGAGAATCGAAAATTCATGGCCAGTAAAGATTCCTCCCAGCATTGACCTAAGCGACAAAAAGACCCATAAGTAGGATGGTCGACCCCAAATAAGTTCCAAGTGTTATCGCCTGAGGTCTTTGTGTTTGTTAATTCAGTTTATAGTTAGAGATCAGTAAAATCATAAGTGTAGTTACAGGCTATTGGTGTGACAGGTTTGTGAGCTGCGTTTTTCTATTGATAACTAGAGAAGAGAAACAATAAAAACTAAAGGTTTAAACCTCACACTGTGTAGGAAGTTAAAGAATATATCAGAACAGAACTGGAAGAATTACAACAGCAGAGCTCATGTGTAAGAGGTCAGGAATGTGTGACTGTAGACAGACACCACTTAGAACAACAATAATACAGGTTGATACTCATTATGAAGTAAAACTAATAAGGTGTGCACCATTATTGATGCAACACAAATAGAAATGCTAGAGACTATCCGTGACCTTGACTCTGCGCTACTTGCGGAAACAAACCAAAAATAGATCTCTGTACCTGTCTATTTGGCATACATTCTTTAGTTTATGTTTTCAGTATTCAGTTAAAAACCGTTGCTTTAAAATTATGTAATTTTCCAATAGAGTTACGTATCACAATTTTTCAATCTACAAACTGTAATTTCAACTACATATAAACTTTACATTTGAAGCTGTAACGTTGAGCGAGTGAAAACTGTAAGAAAACTCGCACATGCTCCTTCGTTCGACTCAGCACTGAGAGGCATGTAACGTATCTCGTCAGAACCTTAGGAACAAAGAAGCTAAAACTCCGCGGGTTATGCGCCGTTGTCGCCTTGGGATACACTGTGGCACGATGACGTGTATCTCTCGACCCGCGTACTGTTGTCAGCACTTCGGGCACGACACAGATTTCGTCCCAATGGCGCAACGCCGGAAAATACGGGACCGGAAAGGAAATACTGTAAATATTAAATAAAGAAATGGAAGCGAAAGGAAGGGTAGGGCGCGAGACATGGAATGAATATAAACGAACCCGATACAAGATTACCGTCAAACACCCTGTCGTAAGAAGCAATGCGATGTGACGTAAATTGGCTTAGCTACTTGCTCTCAGCAGGTGTGCCAACAGGCGGAACGGAAACGTAGCTACCACTAAAACGCCGATCTCATCGCCGCTTTGAGCATGGCCGAAATTCACCTTTAGCAGAGCAATGTTCAATTAACATTGCAAGCATGGAACTTTACGAAAATTATGTTTACCTATTAAATTACTTCTTTTCATTTCTCGTAAAACTAAAACATTAATTCAGAGTGAGCTAAGAAATATTTCATCTATGCGCTTCAGTTTTTAAAGTGGTATTGCAAAATAAAATGACATGGTAGGAAGTATGAATTTAAAAGGCCCACAAATTTAGGGCTTTAGTGTAAACCTTGCTCATTCAAGTGGGTTTTACATTTGGTTACTGGGCGCACCACAGCCTGCAACCGCTTTCCCTCCTCCTTGATCATATTCTTCCACACCGTCTTCTAAACCTGTTCCTTGCCAGTCGCACGGCAGTGTGCATTCATTTGTGAAGATGGTAGAAGGACTATAGAGTGTAAATTCATTTTAAACGCAAGCCAGTGTTCGAAATTTATTCAAAACTTTCTTCATCAATTTCTACTTCACTGAACTGCTAGTCTTGATATTGGGTGTCAATTTGAACCTACTGGCTAAACGTATAACATAAAACACGAACGAAAACTTAATAGGACAAAACTGACGTCAACGTTTGCCAACAAAAGTGCCCCGAAAATTAGCACAAGTGAATGTTTCGGAATGTAAAGCGAAATAGGGGTTAAAATTGATCGTGTCAATTAGAATGTGTTATGCCAAAACAAATGTTGTTTAGCCCAGGAAGACAATTCCAGCTTAAGGTAAAAGTATATACGCATATTAAGAAGAAGAGTTGGAAGTGTGGGCGCCGTCATCTGCGGTAAAATTAGTAGCCGAGATGCAAAATGTGATCAAGATTTATAAATAAAGTGTAATGTTAGAAGGTACATTTGTGAAAGTAAAAAAAAAATAAGGGGGGGGTGACTTTATTGGTGCTATTAGTGACACTGTATGCACATTTATCTTAAGTGCTTGCCACGGATTTTTATGTACACTCATGGAAAACAGACAGCTCTTTAAGGATATCTCTTAATGTATGTTCTGCTTAAAACCTCATTAAACAAGCAATTAACTTATACTAACCACCAAAACGTACTCTCGGTGCTGGGTTTGTTTACCCTTAAATGCAATTCCAGCACTGTTTTCAGTTTATGTATCTAGTTTAAAAGTATAAAATCTGAAGTGCAAGGTAGATTTTTGTCGTTGATCTATTTCTTAGCAAGATGGAAATGCCTGAAGGTTGCCCTTATTCCGCTGCGCAGTCATAGTTTGTATACACTATTCGAAACCGGTTGACCCGCAATTCCCGGTAAGACTGCAATTAAAGTTCGCTATGGTCGAGGTCGGAAGGTCTGGGATTCGATTCTCGTCAGGACCGTCCTGTTTTTTTTTTTTTTGCCAGGTTTTCCTCATTCCTCAAAAATGGCAAATGCCGGGGTGGTACCCTAAAATTAAAACAGGAACGCAAACCTCCTTAAAAATCTTTCCCATTTAATCACTTAATCTCATATATTATATATCCTTGTGCTCTTCGGCAGTAAAATAGGGCGTTAAGTGCATTTTAAGAGTTTTACTGTATAATTGTGTGTGTGGAGTATGTATAGTGAGATAGACTATTATCTATAATAATTAGGTACAAAAGAAATCGCACAAATATTGTAGGAAAGAATTTCGTGCTAAATTGCTACCATGGTGGGAAGAGAGGGAGGGAATAGGCTTTAACAGGAGACAAGTTTCATGAAATAGGCTATCAATAACAAACCTCTCCTCAAAATTTTTTTTAATGCGATTAGCCCACCAAGTTGGTGTATCTGTTGGCAGTGCGTATAAAGACATTCTGCTGCTACATCTTCATCCATGTAAAACTACTACTGTATCTGAAATAAAACCGGTGGAGACGCTATAACAAAAATGGGGGTAGTTTACAATATTCGGGTGAATGGATTGCGGTCAGTGTCTCAAAAACCTTTATAAAATAATTTAGATGTCTCACAGCGTAGGGCAGGCTTTTCAAGCATCTACTATGAAGGCGAACACAATATTAACTACTATTAAATAACGGGGGAAAAAAAAACTTGCTTATGAATTCCGACTACGCAACATGATTTTCCTCAGTGGATGGCGAGTCTGTTAACGCAGTAACTTCCCGTCGGCGAAACCAATTTTTGGTTGTGTAGTGGAATGAAGACCTGTGTAAATGCACTACAGAAGAACTAACAGTTGGTTAGTTAACACATGCGACAAGCCTTTCAAATTTTCATTTTGCTGACCATTAGTGATAATTTGCTTCAAAATTTATAAAGGAAACTCGCTAATGTTTGCTATATATAAATTATACATTATGTATATATTAAAATTAATAAATTATACATTAATAAAGGCTAATATATTTGTTTTTGTATATAAAATATCTCATAGAGAATTCACATTACATTATAGTATATACGATAAATATATTTGTTAATATACAAAGACAACAGCATTCGCTCATCATGTTGAATGAATTTGTATTTAAATTTCAGAGCATACCTATCTGTAAAAGTTTTTTAGATTCAGAAGAGAATAAACTTAAAGATAAACGAGAGAATTATATCAAATAAAGCAAGGAACAACAGAATCGCTACATATATCGTGTGAACTGTCGCAAATGCCAGCGCTCGGATCTTTTTAGTTCTTTTCTGCATTCACTGTGCTTTAGTGCAGGGGTTCTCAACCTATGGTACGCGTACCATTGGTGGTGCGTGAGCTACTGATTGGTAAATTAACATTTGTATTACAGACAACATATATTCGGTTGTTTCACTGATGAGCTGTGGCTTGTAGTTGATTTACTTGACAGAAATTCAAGTACAGAAATAAGTTGAATATTGATCACGATTTAAGACTAAAATTAAATTAAAACATTAAAGAACTGTGTTTAGTTAAACAAGTACAACCTTCGCACTGAAATAAAAATGTGAGTCAGAAATTAGTTAAATTTGTAAAGTTTTTACTGATTGTAAAGCTATTAACTGGAATATCAATATCAGGAATATATTTGTCGAAGTGTTTATGTATTCATACACTAATATTTATCCTTAACAAAGTAATTTTTAAGACATTTCACAAAATAATCCATCGAAAAGGAATATATTGAACAGTTTTTTTCTCCAATAAACATCTAATTCTAAATATTACGTGCAATAAATAACTACATAAATCACTAGTATAGTTATAAATGTAGATAATGCTTATTTTGACCCTTGTACCACAAAATCTCGCATTTACCTTGTAAACGTTGCTTATGGTACATCTAATATCCTGCGTTGAATGTAATGGTACGTCACTGGCAAAGGTTGAGAACCTCTGCTCTTGTGGCCTGTCTCTTACTGAGGTAAGATGGGGAAGCATTATTGCCAACATTACTGCAAAACACTTTAGACAATTAGTTAAATAATTTTATGTGAATAACATGTTTTAACCATTATAATTTTGGATTAGGTGAATGAAAGTATTATAAATGCTTCTAGCTTGATTTTTCGAAATATTTTCCAGCAATACTTCCCGGAATTCTTTAAAATAATGGAGAGGACACACGAAAGTGTGTGCTTTGTATTCTCGACAATTCTATTTATTTTCCGTTAAAATTTAATCATTACAATTTTAATTTTCAAGAGTACGTTATTAATACATCTTTCAGTGATAGTACAACTATATCGTGTTACATATGCCACTAAACAAATTTTAGTGCACTTGAGCTATTATGTTAATTCACTGAAAGAGTTCAATCTACATGCGAAACAATGAAACGTTGATGATAATACTATCGCGGTGGCTATAGTATTATCATCAAAGCCGGAAATTAGGCAACATGCCTTTTCTATCTGAGTGGATATAAGTCAGATAGAAGTGAACAGATTTCCGTACATTTAGGATCAGCAGGGCCAGTTTTATTTTGTCTTTTTTTCTATTTTGACTTCTATAATAAGGTTTAAACATTTTTTTTTTGCCTGTTTTGGATAGTTATGAATTTTTATGCTATTATTTACGCATTTTAAAATACCATAAGAATTTCAATACATCGAAGTGAAAACAGTTGCAAACACTAGCTGGCAAAAATATTTACTGAGAATCTTGTTATACGTTTATTTCTTTTCAAGCAGTCAAAAACTTTCTCCATTCTCCATTCACTTAAACTCATTAAATAGAAGAACCTTCATTACTGAAAGGAACGCTGGATACCTTGGGCATACGAATACCGGGAAATAGAGAGGACGAGAGTACTACTTAAGCTTTGAATAGTCCTGGCGAATGACCTTGTAGGAATCTGTGCAAGACAATCCTAGGAAATTTGTGATGGGAGCAATTTCTCTGTTGCATAAATGTAACAAACAATTGTGAGACAGATGAGAGCGGTACAATTTTGCAATAAACCGTCCTTACAATGTGTTCAGTACGGAAGTAAGAGAGATACTAACCTGATTCCCCTATAAACATAAATGAACTCTACCAGAAACCACTGCACATCTTTTGCTCATTTGTCCACTATTCAATACTGCTTTACTTTGTCTTGATCAAAATTTCCATGATGTCCTGAAAGGTAAAGGTAAAGGTATGGGCCCTTCCAAAATAGTTTGTTTTAAATATGCTCCGATCACTTCAAGTGGAAGTAGAAAGTTCTTTTTCCATGATGAAAAATTTTCTCTCTGAGAAGCGGATGGCTATGAGAGTTGATATCTTGAAAAAACTTCTTGTTGATGCTTGTAACCAAGAAAAGTAAGGTATTTAAATACGTTTGCTATAAGCCTATTGTCTGAGATAAATAATTGTTTTATCTTGCGCATCTCTTAATGCCTTACTTTCTGTAGCTACCATATCAATGAACGAAATATTTTTGGATTCTTCCGGTGTGAGATAAACTTCAGGGTTATTGCTAAACTGTCCATCTTATAAACTGACTTATTAGCTTCACATTCATAGATAAACAATTGAAACCAGCTATTAGGTACAACATATACAGAACGACAGTTGACTATCACTATGAAACGTAGTTGATTGTTGAATCTGTAGTATTATGTCCATATGAAGCAAAAAGTAACAACCTTGCAAGACTTATAATTAGAAGACTGTAAAACTTATGACTATAAAATAAGCGTTAACAGGGCGATAAGAAATTATATTTCTATTTTATATTAAAAATCCTCCAAATTACAATGAATTACATAAACGACTTTTTTGGAAAAAAAAATGAATTAGCTACCTGCAAGAAAAAGAAAACATACTTTGAAAATGCCGAAAAAATACCATCTGTTTTATAGTAAAATGTTTATCCAGTTTTAATATTAGTAAGCAAACAAAGAAAATAAAACTAATGGTTGACTTAAGAGGTACTGATGAGACTAAACCAGAGTTAAGGCTTAATGCATTAAAATACAAAAAGATAAGAAAAAAGTAATCAGAGCTATTTCATCTAAATACACATTCTTCTCATTTATTTAAAATATTATTCCCAGTGTTGACTCGTTTATTCAAGACCTGTCTCGAAACTATTTGTTACTAATATTTAAAATAAGCTCAGATAAAATTAAATGCTCGTATTTTGTTCAGTAGTTATTTCACTCCATTTTTCATTCTTAATATTACTTTCCCTCCACATTTTTTTTTCTTTGTGCCCCTCTGTCTTCCATAAAAAGTATTCCTCCCCTTTATTTTTGCTTGCAGAGAAAAATTTCACTTCTTCGCACAAATGGGGCTTAAAAAAATGTTGCGATTTAACACGGCACACCATTTCCATGCCGACCGCATCATCATCATCACCACCATCATCATCAAGATGATCGCGAACATTAGTAATACGTCAACTTCCCTCTGTGTCTGCCTTTTATCATTTCCCATCTCTTGACGTCACGAGAGAGAGCATGATGACGTGTTTCCGTTCCGCCGGAGCGCATTTGTAACGTGATTCAAACCCAACGGCTATGCGTACTGTACGCGTAGAGCCGCGTTATTGCTTTCTCATGAACATATGTACTAAACTATCTTTTAATTCGTAGTAGTACTATTTCGTCTTATTCTGGTGCAAAACCCGCCTTATTTTCCTGTGCTGCGTTTAACAAATGTTCATGATTCAGGTTTTAATGCTCTATCTCGGCAAGTATTTCAGCATATCTTTCACTTTGTACTGCTTATCCAATACAAATATATCTCTAATTCTTTATAAAACACTAATGCATTTTTATGAAGTACAGCCGTGCTAAAAGTATTTGTTTTAACACTATTCACGCATTTTGTAAAAACTGACTGCTATAACATTTTATAACACTCCAGCATTACCAAATTTTTTTTAATACGATGTGATGCTTTTAAATATATTTAAGCAGGCGCAAAACACATTTTATAGTGCAATAATTCATTTTTAATTTATACATTAAATCAAGCCATGTGTTATTAGTTATATTATATACAAATTTTCTAAGTCTATTTGCGTACGTAATCATGTTAGTAGCCCTGGAACCATATCAGACTAAGAAGAAAAGCGAATAACAGCTGATCCATAATTGATTTAGCTTCTATTAGTGCGAGATATAAACATTTTTAAACATAAATTATGTATAATATATAATGGAAATGTAATAATAACAATAATAATAATAATAAGAAGAAGAAGAAGAAGAAGGGAAGAAAGTATTTAAGTAAGAAAGTAAGATACGTAGTTTATAATTTAAAATAAAATATTTAAAAACCACAGATTACCACTACTGCGATAACATTATTCAGAGATGTAGGTGTTTTTGCCAAGGTGGGGCAGGCAAGTGAAAAAACCAAAATATTTTTTTTGAAACAATAAATGTTTCGGAATGATTTGAATAGGTTTAATTTACACGAATTAATGTATTTATAAACATTAAGTATTGTCTAAAATTAGACATAATACGCCTATTTATTTAGTTCGTTGGCTTGTTCAATTCAGCCTTCGGCCTCTACACAAATAAAATATAATTTTTATCATTTGAACCATAAATGGCTATTTAATTTAAATATTGCAGTGAAAGATGTGATCCTACCGAGAAAATAACATTATTTTGAATTAATCAATGAATTGGCAAAAACTGTGAGTGATACATGTACTAAAAGTGATTAAATTTTTGAATAATAATAATAATAATAATAATAATAATAATAATAATTGCTATTGACCTCGATGATTAAAAAAAATAGAATTTACTATGTGCACAGGTAGTTTTACGTTTTTTTTTTTTTTTGTATGTTACACATACTCTTTCAAATTGTTCGTTTCTTTGTTAATTATAGCACAACGAGATAGTGAAAATGTAGTATTTCGATGTATGAACTTCTATTGGGATTTTATAAATTCTTTGCATTACATTACATTAGTACGTTCATTTGTGCAGTTCTGTTTTCCTTCTGTTTCCGTTGCACATTACACTTTTACTTAATTATTATCGTCACCTACTGCCATTTATTTTTCCTTACTTTATGATGTACGTTCTATATTATACTTCATTCTCCATTCTCTAGATGGACATTAATTCGGTCTATTATTCTTAATATGTCTAGATTTTTAATATCTGAGATCTACTACTGAATGTGTTTGAATAGTAAACTATTTTTTTATATTAGTACTTTACTGTTGTGATCGGTGCAAACTCAAAACGATGTGGTCAAGATTGTTTTTAATGTGACCTTGGCAATGATGACTTGAGAAATAATATACTGGTTTATAGACAGTTACGAAGTTTAGTCTGTGTTTGAGAAACACTTTCCTGGTTAAATTTGTAAATAAGCGTTGAACATATAGAAACACTAATTTTTGTATTAATAAAACTTACTTTAATGCCGTCAGTAACTGAACTGGACAAACATTATAGTGAATCTGCATATTCGCTTAGAATGTTGTATCAATTGTTTGGTGAGTGGTGTGGGCAAACGAGCACAAGCGATGCGGATAGTTTCAGAATCCTGTTGAGGTAACAGATCCCGAAATGATTGAAAATGTTCATGGCACGTTGCTGAACAATCGGAGACCGAAGGTGCCGAAGATTATAAAGTTGTAGGCAGATGGTCCTAAGAAGGTAGAAACACACCCCTCAGTAGGAAAGGATTTGGCAGATTGCCACGACGTAATTTTAATTGACCCTTTGGGGGAAAAAAAAAACAAAGTTATTATCGATAAATATTGAACTATACTACTGCAGCAGTTAACCCCGTGATCAAGAGTTAAAGTTCCAATTTGGCGCAGGAAAATGTCCTATTCCATCATGATAATGCGCCAGCGCCACATGTCTGGGATTATGACCTCACAATGATTGAACTTAAGGTTTTAAACCCTTCTTCATCCTCGTACTTTCAGAATTAAACTCTTTTGGAATAGTTCCTGATTCTCAAAAGTGATAAAATTACTATTAGGAATGAAATTCATATTATTTAAGACTGTCTCCAAAACAAATTGTATTTTGCAACGCTCAAGAAATTGCACTTTATGGATCGTATTAACAAATTAGGAAACCGCGGGATTATGGAAAGGAGATTATTATGAAAAGCAAGACTGTTTTACCCTTTTTTATGTTAACAAGCTTTAAAAAAGCCTTGAGGACGGAAATTATCTGCACGGGTGTCCTTCCACCTACACGTTCTGCACCAACTCATCCATTCACCATCTTCACTTCCACTATATGGAATATGATTCACCACACAAGAATCATCATCGTCATCACGTGGTTCATTAATCTGAAACTCACCGTAATATTTATTCATCCCTTTTACTTTGTATTTATGGAATATGTGGTAGCACAATGCAAGTTGAGAGGTAAAACACAGCAAAAAATAATTTATGTGAAGTATTACGTATAAAGTAAATAAAAATTCGTATAAGATATGCCCTCTACACAGTCTTCACCTTCGATACAAAATGCAAATTGAGGCTGAAAGTAAAACAAAATTCAGAGGAATTTATTTCCTGCACGGTAAGCTGTTTACAAACACTTGGGAACGGAACCCAAGCTACTGCTGATTCATCCGCATTAAATTTTATCACAAGGAACGATCAAAATAATATCTCAATATAGCGGAAATATATTTTCCTCCGATATTTGTTATAATTCACTTCCATATATATTTGCAGGAATGTGGGAGTTTCACAGTCACCCTCAAAAGCCCATTTCCTCGTATTTTCTACATTTTTCCATATATATGAAATAAAAATGCAGTGCCTATGGAAAGAGGAGTAAAATATACAATTGATTGATTGCTCTTATTTGCTTTTCAGCAAAGCACGATGAACATCTTGCACATGTATTACCGAGTTTTTTTTAACTTATAGACAATTTCTAATGAAGATTTCTAAGGGATGAATTTGAAATACTGACAGAATCTGAAATTCGTTTTTATTTATATGCCCCGTCCCCCCAAAATGTAAAGGTAATGTAATGTTTTAGTAACGTTTTGTAGACAACGGTTACCTATCATACAACTGTGTGCTCACTGGTCCCATAGAGCTAATGCATTGTCATAGATACTATATACAAAGATTAGGGTGTAAATATAAATACATTTTCACTTTTTAATGTAGGATCGATGAATTTATTGTTGGATGGTCTGTAGCAGAGGAGATTACTTGACTTAACGTTACACAGCGCCCAGACTGGCACAAACAACACTCCTTTCGCGAAGGACCTGATAAAACCGACGGTAACGAAACTATATCCCGGTAAACGTATCTGCAGCCACGATACGACAGACAGTGTGTGCATTGACGGAACTTCGTAATTCATAACAAGATCAACACAATTTCAGTTTTAATTTCCTAACACATGAAAGTTGTGTTATAATTATATAAAGTTAGTGTAAGAGGGATAAAAAGTAACAATTATTCCTTAACAATAGTGTAGATAATTTATGAAGGTAGAAAAAATAAAAATAAAATTTGGTAACGTTTATTTTGAGAAAAAAAATTACAAGTAAGGGGGGAAAAATAAGAAGGAAAAAACACTCAGGGTAATCGAACTTAACATAGTAGGTTAGGGCATCGTGCTAATGATGTGAAGGTGAAACCATATTTTTTATGTTCATACATTGTCTATACAAATCTTAATCGAATACTTGTTACTTTATTCATCCCTCTTGCACCAAATTTATCTAATTCTAACATAACTTTCATATTTTAGCAGACTAAAATTAAAACTGTCTTGATCTTTTATGAGGAGAAAAAAACAACAATAATAAAATCTAGTAACATTTATTTTGAGGAAAACAGATTAAAAGTAAGGGAAAAAAATACCCAGGGAAATCGAACCTAGCTCAGTAGAGAGCATCGTGCTAATGATGTGAAGTTTCTGGGTTCGGTTACCTTGGGTATTTTTTTTTTCCTTACTTGTGATTTGTTTTTCTCAGAATAAATGTTACCAGTTTTTTTAAGTTCATAAATTTTCTACACTATTCTTAATCGAATAATTGTTACTTTTACCATTCCTCTTGTATCTAATTCTAACATAACTTTCATATGAAACTGAAACTGTGTTGACCTTGTTATGAATTAAGAAGTTCCGTCGGTATGCACACTGTTCTTATCGTGGCTGCAGATACTGTCGCCTTTCTCCGCCGTCCACCGCTGCCCTTCGTCAAAGGAGGCGTGACTCTGGGTGCTATGTGTAACGTTAATTGGTACTTGAGCCGTTATCACGGTTGGCCCTTTATGCCTAAGCTCCCAATGAGCACCTCCAGGAGGCAGAGATGAGATGAGGAAGACAACAGGTGGCCAGAATTTACGGACGGTGACTGCGGAGACGCAGATGGAGTCTCTAACTGTTTCCAGGTAGAACACCCTGATGACGGTGGAGCCCCTCCCCGAATTGTACCAGATCCTCGGAAGGTTCGCTTCCATTCCAGAAACTGGGGCAGAACCCTTTCTAAAGTGCAATCCGCCATCACACCGCGCCCGTCCTCGCCCGGGCACTTTCGAATCTGTAATGAACCAATGGATATAAAATGGGAAAGTGAAAAATTCATGGAATCTAAATATTCATCCCAGCAGTCACCTAAGTGACCAGGGGTAGCCACGAATAAAACATAAGACCCGGTTTGTCGGCCATGCTAATGAAGGATTCATTAACTGTTTATTACATAAAATAATAGCATTACATTACACATATATTAATATAATACGAAACTATTTTACCTTTTTGAAATCATCTCTATTTCTTATCGGTAGAAAAGTAAATTAATTTGTGCTGTTTCTTATTTGCAAGCAGACTTCGATTACTTGAGACTTTCCGAACAGTCCCAAGCATGTTTTCAAGTGTGCGCCACTTAGTTGCTTTTTGTGATATAATTTGGTAAGTTTCATCAAGGATAAAAAAGCGTATTGTAAGTAAATTAATTCTAACTATAGTTCAGCAAAAGTATCCTAATTGACTATCTTCAAACTTTGTAATGTTCTGAAATCGCTTTTTCAAGTTTTCACGCAACGGGCGCATTATCCTTAAATTGGCTTTCTCCGTGCCCAAGGCTTACACCACATTGTACCATTGAGGTTAGGTTTAGAAAATGCACTGCATATTGAAATAGTGGAGTTCCCAAAGAAGTAGCTTCTGTTTAAATGCCTGAAGGCTTTTATACAGGCCAGTAATAATGCGTTCTTTTGGTAATGAGTTCATTTAGAGGTCAGTTAAGTATATACGGAAAGCCAAATTATTGATCTATTCGAAGCTCTGCAATAGGCTTTTCCTTATAACTCCATAATGAATGTAATATTATTTCTATGCAGTAGTTTCCTTTGAGTTAACTATCTTATTTCGGTGTGGTAGAGCAAATTCCCATACTCCCTGTGAACATCAGCAAGTAGGGCCCGAAACTCTCTCTCATTAAGTTCCTTTGATCTAATGAAATTAAGTGTTCACACAACAACGCCCATTACGTTGCCAATTTGAACGTTCGTGCACTGGTAAAAATTCTGTTTGTTCCCTTCTGTGTTGCAGTTGCTAAACCCCCATTTTGCTTCCATGCACAACTGCTGCTCCGTATGTAACTTTCATGGAGAAACCATTTTTTGCCATGAAAGCTCAAACATTCAAAGTAAGGATACCACCAGTAGTTGCATGTTTTGTAGGCACAATATTTAACAGTCCTGATCTTTATTGAAACCACTGATAAAAATGGCAAGTTATGCAGCGAAAATGTGTCATTACATTACAATAATTGTTTCAGCTGTTTCAAACAGGTGAATACGAACATCGGGAAAGTTCTATACACAACGAACTATTGTGACTTACTGACTGACAATCAAGTAATTCTGTGGACTTAATTCGACATCATTGTTTGGCCCATTCATATTCGTTGAAACGTCTCCTATTTCTGTCAATGCAGCGCACTAACAACCGTATGGTGATCATTTTCATCTTCATTCTGCATTGTATATTTCAGATTTCCAATCAAAGATGTGCGTTCATTGCCTTCGTTTTTAGAGAATATTTTAATATTTTGTTTAGTATTTTGTGAAGCACTAAACACTTTGCTGCAACATTTTGTTATATAAATAGAAAACTATTCGCCATATTGTTCGGATAAATGTAGACTTAACAGACCGTCCTCTCGACTCCTATCTCAAAACACGAATTGCGTTCCACAGCTCCAGCTTGCAACTGCGCTGCCCACAGACAGAGTGGTAATCTATTGACTGTGTTATTCTATCCTCCCACAAAAACGATTCACTCAACGACAAATTAGGACCTCGTGAAAGATTTTGAGAATCTGGGTGTCTAGAAATGAATCTATCCGAAAAGAGATGCTGGAAAAGGCGCCCATTCCATTGAGCAACATTGGAGTAGCCCCATCTTGTTGAAATGTGTGAGTTCCCTCAACGTTGTAACTTGCTCCTCGTGCATCTCTGATTTGATGTCCCCAATGAAGTGCGAACCAATGATGTCTTCGGAAGATACATCAGCTCACAGGATGTAATGGTTTTGTGCATATTCATCCGGTTTTCCCAACCGAGGAAACGACCATTTTTCTTATTGACAGTAGCATATCACATTCGTCAAATCGTCACCAGATGAGCAGATGCACATGACATAACACGTGCACAATATTGCACTTGTGCTATGAAATCTACTTCCTTCTGCTTGTGGAACACCGTGAATGAATAGTGTTTAACGCCCGTTTTTACTACTGAGGAACCAGTGTCATCAGTGTGGACACTGATGATACGTGAGGTGAAATGATATATTGGGAAAGGATTTTTATTGAAGGAAGCGTTCCAGGTCTAAGTTTAGGATACCTCCTCGGCATTTGTCATTATGAGAACTGAGGAAATCCTGTACAAAATCTCAGTTAGGGAGAACAGTCCTGGCGGGTTTCGAACCCCAGACTTCCCGCTCACGAGTCCGTGCCTTAACGACCTCGGCCACCTGTGGCGGTGTGTAACATCATGTATAACATTTTGTTTTAAGAATTATTGTGCACGTGATTTTCGGTTATCTTTATTTAATGATTTTTGGCCACCTTGTGTTTGTAATGAATGCTTAGGTAAAATATGAGAAATGATTTATTACTTTAGGGTTATATTTTTTACTTACCACGTAACATTTCTTGGAGGGTATGTGAATAAATGCAGTAATATTTTCACCAAAACTTCTTCTTAAGAATATAAGAGAAAGAAATATTGAAAAACCACACTGTAATATCTTGAACAGCGCCATATTTTGTGAGTAAGCTGACGAATTAGCGCGAAACTCGTTCTCCGAAATGCCCTGTACCGAAGGCGGGCGGGCGCGTGATAAAAGGGACGGACAGACAGATGGACAGAGGCCCGGAGGTAGTGGAGGGGGCGAAGTTTGCCTCTGTTGTGTGATGAATAGGAAACGGAGTGCTACCGCCGCACACATTCAACATAGCCCAATCTCCTTGCCGGCCCCTCCCCCCTTCCACCCTATATTTCTTGCTCCCCCACCCCTTACCATTACATCACTACTGTACGTACATACATATATATATACTATCTTATGTAGTTTCATCCCCCTGCCCAGTGGCTGTAGATGTGTCCGTCTGTGGAACTGTTTTCGACGTATGCCATACCCGCGATCGATCATTCTGTCATAATGCGCACTGGCAGACCAATTACAGACGCGAAATCCACGCACACGGCCGGAATATGCTGTGTATGGCTGATGAATGTGTGATAGGCTCCTTGGAGATGGCCGTTGTGGCGGGCATGGGTTCGGATCCCTGAGTACTTTCTCTCAGAGTGTGTTTTCGTGTAGCGTTGTCACTACAATGCCCATTTGGTCGGCCCTGACATGACATTGGCGTTGCAGGAAAGCCTTTGATAGAGCAGAAAGGTGGCACTTTTTTGTCATAAAGAAGGGTGGCCCTGGAATTTCTATGCTATCATTAGATATGGGCACCGATAGAGAAATACATTTTAATATTAGTTGAGTAATATATTGTTGTACTCTTTAAGTATACTGAACTACAAGTCCATCGGTCATCAAAGAAGTCTAAAGCAATGAAAACGTAAACATTTGCTAGTATGACGGTTTAGTAACCCAATAATCAATGTTTGGTACCCTCCGTTAATGTAAATTCAAGTTTTAGCATTGGGAGTACACCGAAAAATAAACAAAAAACAAAAACCAAAAAACCAAAACCAAGGTATGGCCACAGAAAGGTAACTTTAGAACATTGAAGAATAGGGGTTTATAATTCCAAATGATTTATTAAACAATAATAAGTATAAATATCATGCACACATCCAATAGATTTTATCTTGAAAATAGCAAATTCACAACTTGTAAATCAGCAATACCTGTTACAAAAACAGTAAGTTTTCAAAATATTACCCTAAATAAAATATAATAAATCGAATAAAACATATGATATAATATTACATGAGCACAATTGTTTAATAAAGCCTCCTTATTAAACAATGGATAAAATAGTGAATGCTGACCAAATAGACAGATACATTTTATTAATTTACATGTAAATGCAAATTTATACTCGTAGAACCATTGCAAAAGGCAAATGTGGTCTCATACATTTTAAAAACATTACATCAAATCTTTAACATGTACTTGGGTCACAGGGCAGAACTTCGGAGAAGCCTCCGGGACTAACAAGTTTAAAGAGAAGACCTATCCGGAAGAAGACTCGTTATGTGGAAGAAAGGGGAGAGTTAATAGCCTGTCCCAACATGGTAAAACTTTCAATAGATATGAAATAGACCATTACCTGCCGAACCATTCTCACGTGGCCAGGTGAACAGGATAAGGAAAGGGAGATTAGAGGGTACCAGCAAGAAGAAAATGCGCGCATAAATGACACGTAGTCAAAGGCTTACGACTTTACACCGACTGGACTGTGTGATACACTCATCCTTTAATAATTGTAAAGTTCTTATACATGTGCAATTCTGTTCAACAGTAAGAGTTGTTGATCAGATAATTAGTGATCTGTAAAGTTCAGTCAGAGAGCGACTTAGTTTTGGTAGTCTTCTGAACAGTTGATGTATAACAACTTTACTCAAACTATGCTTTTCTGTAGTTCTTTAAAAACTATATTGAACATACATTTAGAGCATTAGTTCAAAAAATAAGGGGAAATTTTAAAATTCATGCACTTGCGGAGAAAAATACCTGCTAAACACTATTTATGGAGTTCGGAAATTCCTAGGATTGACATTTTACGAAATGTATAACATCAACTCTTCTCTCACCCGTAAATCAATATGTGTTGAGCACAGTTTAAAACTTGAATTACATTCTTGTTCTCTTTTCTATTCAAAAACGTTTAGTTGTTGGAAAATCTTGTTTTCAGTTTATTTGTAGTGGCCTATATTTAATAATGCGCTGTATTATCTGTGTGTTTTGAAACGGAACATTGAAAAGAAAAGAACACGATGAACACTTACTGTAAATTGTGTTGATAGTTCAGAATTACGATTGTGCATTTAAGGGGAGACAAAATGTTCCGTCTTCCCCAATGTTAAATTGAGCAAAATCATTTTCCATTCTCTCAGAATCTAAAAAAGGTAGCTGATTTTTTGCATATTGTACTTATGAATACTTTTTCATATGATAGTTAAAAAGAAGCAGCATTGAATAGTAAGAAAGTTACAATTTTTAAATATAATGATGCAAATTTTACTTTCAAATTAGATTTAATTTTTTGTAAATATTTTGAATAGTATATTGAAACTAACTAAATAAGTTCTTACTGTGTTAAAATTGTTGTTAAAATTTGAAATTTTTATCAATACACGGTTCTGATATAATGGGTGTTTTTATGGAAAAGTGAATTATTTCATAAATTGAAATTAAACATAAAATTAAAATAAAACTTACATTTGTAAAAGAAATAGTAAATCAAAACTCTACAAACTGATATTACTATATTATTTATGATGCTGAGGTCTTTTTTTAATTTTAAAATTTTTATTTACTGAATAATTATTAAAATAATCTTTTCTAGAGAAAATATTTATTAAATTATGTTAAACTGATTGAAAAATCCTGAACAGCATTATAAAAATAAAAAAGGACAAAATAAATAAAAGCATTGACGTCTAATTTTAATAAATTCTATAAATATTTAAAAGCATCGTACAGCTTTATAACATATATAAAAAGCAGAAAAATAAAAAAGATTAAAATATCAACATCTGAAAATGTAAAATATTTATGAAAATGACCATTTGGCTACCCTTGAAGAAAATGTAGTAGCAGCTGTTAAAAAAAGACACTTTCGAAAATGCAAAAATAATTTGGAATAATTTATTTGGTGTGGAGATGAAAGCTCGTTTAGCATGTCGTGTCATCATCGTCCCATTCAGACCAGAGCGTGAAACGGCCGACAAATTTTGCTCAGAGGCCTCTCTTTCAGACTTTAGGTTCTTTTTCTTTTTAACTTGAGATGTTAAAGAGCATTCGTAAATAAATCAGTAATAAAAAAAACTACAGCACCAGAACCAACTTTAATTCAAAGAGGAAAAAGTGTGTTGATATGAATGGGGATTAAATTGAAACATAAAATAGTTAATTTATTTGATCATCTCTAAAATTTGATTAGGCCGGAATATTTTGGAACTACCTCGTTTAAAATATATGTTTTGGAATTGATTGAATTTAATTATTTTAATTAAAAATATATATTGAAAATTTTGCCTTGAGATGTTTATTTGAGTATCTGTTTAGTATTACAGAACCTAAGAAAATAAACTTTGTACATACACATAACATTTATATATTTTCACATTTTATTTCCTTATGAGATAAATTAAAATAGTATGTGTGCTTAGTATATATTGGTGCTTTAATATAACATTGAAAACATCCTAATTTGAGAAAAAAAATGCTCTCAAAATATCAACAGATTGATTGAGTAATAAAGATATTTATAAAATCATTCCCAACGTTTTGATCATTTCTGAATTATTTTATTATTATTATTATTATTATTATTATTATTATTATTATTATAAATATAGCGTTTACATTTACAAACCGAACCTCGTTAGTTAAAATGTGTACAATGTAAATGTAACGAAACATTGTTCTAAAATTTGAATTTTAAACACGCTTTTTACAGCAATAGTATTGAACTTGTTATTAAACAGAAGATTTGCTGAGGTCCAGATTGTTATTATAATACAAAGAATTTATATCCAAAGTTTCAAGCAACTATTTTAAAAATTGTAGAAGTCACGATGTAAATAATATTCTTCGAAATAAAAAGGCAAAAGTATAGTTTGTTGTAATGCCAGTTGAAGTTGATCATATGCATTTTCAATTTCAAGTTAAACTTTACCTTTAATTTTAGTTTTCTTGTCATATTGTGCCTTTATTTTATCCATGTTGCAGACTACTTCACCAATTATATCAGTACACTACCAGAATGAAACAAATTTAAATTAATAAAAGACGAATAATTTAAAGGCTCTCTAATAAGTTAGAGTTGTGGCTCTAGAATTGATTTAAAGGTACAACTGTTATTGCACACTAAAATAATTTAATGCATTACTTGGTGAATTCTGTACACAATTAAAAAACCCTTTCACAGTATAAAATTGAAAGTTATTTTATGTTAACATGCATTGAGACATCCGAAGGTGCAAGTACCTTCTTAAAAGCTAGGAATAGGAACTTACGTTGTTAAGAAACTTTCTTCCCCAATGCTCTAACTTCTCACTATTTTGGACATTTTATTGGTTATATAATTACATAGTGTAAAAACTAAATTATGAAGCTAACGAGTGTAAACGTGGGATAACAGAATGTGAACATTATTCTGTTTAGAATAAGGGCTTAATTTCTTTATCTTACAAAATATTCTGTATTTTATGTCTGATTTTAACATCAAAATGGGTAACCTGGGGTAGCCTGTAGCGCAGAAAATGTTTCAGTAAGGAGAGAAGGAAATATTTCTATATCTAATACCCAAGGCCGACAGCATAGGATGGTACCTTGGCCTAACCTCTGTGCTTTGACTATTAAATTAAAAGCCTTTGTAGGGCAGCATTAAAATGGAGATAGAGACTCAGTACATAGAGGAACAAAAGACTAGATATAAATAAATTTAGCACTGCTGTGTATATTGTTATTCTAAAATGAATATACCAATGTGTTCCTTAAGAGTTAGCGTTGCATGTCACAGCCTTTTCAAATGAAACCAAACTCTAACAAGAAAACATGCAGAAAAGAAGCACACGTATGCTGGATTCAAACCTGTGCTCTCCAGAAGCATACCCACTAAGTTAAGCAGATGGTTAGTTGTACATATAATCATGTATTACGTAAGAAGTTTGTTCATTGTGTTTGTTTTGTTCTGTATGCATGCAATCTTGAAATCAAGACAATGTCATGACGACGTGCAAGCAAAAACTACGCAGACTAACGAGCTGCAGATGACATTTGCATTTGTAAAGTTGGCAGGACACAACAAGGTTATCGTTAGTGTATTTTTATCTCACATTGTGTTCTCCAGCATTTTAATTTGATTTTTACAATGAAGAAAAACAGTTTAATTGGGAAATATGTAGTTGTAAATAAAATTATAGCAAATATTAAATGTTTCATCTTAATCTTCTCATTCTCATTCTCTTTCTTTTCATTGCTTTTAATATGAACTAAAAGAATAAAAATTTCCTTTGTAAATAAGTTTATGCAAAATTAAGTGTTTTTGTGCAGTCGATAGGAATCTGCGATAAAAACTAGGAAATAAAATGTTTCCTCTCAAGTGTTCATTCTTTGATACTTTGCAGGTCATGATAGGTATTCGAATTCTTGTGTAACTATTTTAACGTATAACAACTCTCACAAAAACCAATCAATTTATTATAAACACGTTTATTTTCAATTATAATATACTGTTCACATTTTATAAATTGCTCTGGTACAGTGAGAAATTTGCTTAGTTTTATCAGACATACTTCTAGGGGCTATTGTTTAGTAATTCTGTTCTGTAGTAGATAATAACGCGCGGTTTCATTTACAGGCGAACTTGCATACATTTGCAGATAAAAGAACTGCATAAATAATACCAAAAGGAGAAACATTAATTTCACCTTCGAAAGATGAATATAGGATACATATAGAAATGCTGTCAAATACTTTAAGGACGCCTTCCTATCACAAAATATTTTATTAAAGAGAGAGAAAATTTCTTATCAGTATTATCCTTAAAATATTTAGTTTTAGATTTACAGAACTTTGCTGCTGACAAAAAAAAAAAAATACAAATTATTAAAATTCTAATTACAAAAAATAGCTCAAAGAGGTGTCTTATGGTTTGCTGCATGCCTTTATTTTATGTTTTATGTTTTGATATACTCTGTTGAAAATTCTTTTGAGTGTTGTATATTTGTTCGAATATACTTTGAATACTCTTATCAGGTAAATTATAGGATTTTAATGCCCACAGTGTTGAGAATGCATAGATTCCTGTGCCAATCAAACAGGGCATTCAGCGAATCGTCTTCGACTAATCCAACTTTATGGAGAATGGTCACTCGCTAGTGTGTGCTGGAGCACCATCATGTACGAACCACATTCGTTAATTGTCGTTCAGAAGTTTATCATTTAAATAGGGCAATTCATTCCTGAAAGCCTTGGATAAACGTCACTATCGAATGCTGAAGGATAAAACTGTTAATGATTCTGAGATGCTGTTAAGATGCTGTTAAGGATTCCAATACAAATATTTAGACTGAGCTTCTGTTGATGGTTTTACTTTATTAGAAGTTTCTTAGGTCCAAATGTAATGATTATGAAAGCTAAGATACAGTCGTGTATGAAACCAGCTTCGCCATTAAAATGCCAAAAATGTTCAAAATACAGCACACTCGCAGAATATTCTTCCTGATCTGCAGTTAAATCCTCGCGTTCATTAAATGGACTCGAAACAGTCATTCCTTTTTTTAATGAAGTTGTTCTTGCATATTCATTCATATTATACAAGGAACTTGTATCTTAAGCTTACAAGTTTGTAATAAATCTCATGGTTTATGAGCATCCGAAAGTCACCCCAAATAAGAGCAAGCGTTGGCGGATTCGTTAGTGCTCTTGCACAGCATAAGTCCTCTTAGGATAATGGACATGTGATCCTAATGTATTTCTAGCTGCAAAACCATAAATATAGTGCACATGTAGCATTTCACTCACCAAAAACATTTTCAGAATTCTGTAAGCAATGAAGGAAAAAAAAAAAAAAACAAACAAACAAAAACGAAAAACAAAAAACAATACTTTAAGGATCTGTATGCACTTTTTGGAGTCTTTTGTTATGAATGATAGCCTAAAATATAGGATCATTAAAATATATGACTGCCGCATATGAGGCATATGCGTCCTAAAGGACTACCACTGCTTTTTTATTGAAATCATCCGTAATCTTAGGATCGCCAACAAGTGATGAAATACATGCACAGTTCGGTGTTTTTTTTATTAATATTTAACTCCCGTGTTTACTACTGAGGCACCACAGGCGGTGGTGACACGTGTGTTTGTAACTGTGAAAAACAAATTTTTATTACTAAAGTTACTTTAAAGCAATTCTGCCCATTGATTTCCCAAGGTCATACCCCCTTCCATAAATGCTATACAAAAACAAGTAAACAAATTTGAAACCACAGGTTCAGTGTTGAACAAAACAAGCTCCTGAAGACGAACAGTTTTAATGCAATAATGTTGATGAAATCCAGGCTGGTCTAGAGCTTTCGCCACAAAAATCAGTAGCTAAACTTGCAAAAAGTTATCCTTTCTCCGTCTCCTGCAAGAAATGCACAAAGAAGTTATTAAAGTTAAAAACCCTGCAGGTATACACGTGTTCACTTTTAGCGAGAAGGGGATATAGTTCAAAGAGTAAATTAGTTGGTGAATGCGCTTGAAATTAGCAGAATTTCAGTTGATGAGCTTAGACTAGTGAATGACACCATATTCGCAAGATATAAAGCTTGAATATGACCGAAAAGAAGACTCTTGGTAAGATTCATAAACCATTTGTGCTTCCGACTATGTAGGAAACAGTTTACCAACTGTTGCTGATCCTGTCGCCCGGGAACCAGACCTGGTGCTACGGTTGCCGTATATATTAATGACCTGTACTTGACACAAATTTACATACGCTCTGTATAGCAAGCTCGTCCTGCTACTTTAAATGGCAAAGAGAGAGAGAGAGAGTTACTAACGTCCAAAAGTAAATTAGATAATTGTTCTACCTTAAAAACTGAAAGAAAATGTAGAAGCAATATAAAAACTAAATGCTACAGCATTTAGAGTAGGTACTGTGCAGTCACTTGACTTTTCTAATGTTTCTCACCCTCACTAATCTGCTGAATTCCAAAATCCTCATTTGTTCTCCATTTTGGAGGCGGACAATTTATTTTCAGCCTTTGTTCGTTTTGAAAATTGTTGAAATATACATCACTTTATTTTAAAAATTTATTTTGGAAAGATACCTAGTTATTTTTAAATTATTGCAATACGCTTTAATTCTGGGTTTTTAATTTTTTATATTGTGTAGGACTCTTAACTTTTAATATGTGATAATGCAAGGTAAGCACGCGTGTCATCAATTAGTATCAGAGCTAAAATTATCAAAAGCGATGTTTGCTTCTTTTACATCGATGTGGAACAATAATTAAAACATACATTTATTTGTAGCACTCTATAAATAATTTTAATGATTTTCAATTCCTTAAATTTTCTTGAAAAGACCCATCCATACTTTATAATACTGCATTTAAAATGAAGCTATTGTGGGTTTTGTTACGCAATTTTTTTTTCTCCTGAAGGAGAATCGCTTTTTTCTGTTTGTAGATGGTGTGCATTTTCTATGCTATCCCGCAGTAACTAGGGAAGCGCTTAGGTATATCATTCATTAAATGGTAGTTATGAATTCTTAGAAGTTTGATACCGTTTGAGTTCTTCGTCGGACTTTCGACATATATAGGATCAGTTATGACCATAAAAGTGTATTTTGTTGTACATTTTGATGTATCCGCTTGCTTATTAGCTGCTTATACACATTAAAATATGTGTTAACGCTTACTTATCTGCATCATAAATATTATTATAGCCACATTATAATTTGCATTAGTCCTTATGAGTCTAATACCTAAATGAATTTAAAGGAACCAATGCATCTGTTAAGTGTAGATGAAAGCGTATATGATCACATTTTACTATCTGGCTTCTTCAAGCTCCAAGGTTCCTGTAACATGCTCTACACTGCAAAGGCTGTAGGGGGAGCTACACCCCAAATATTTGCATTTTGCTTCTCATCGGGGATGCAGGCTCCGTGTTTGCTCCGCTCCTCACCTCCAAAGCCTCCTGACTTAATTCACATCCCACCGCCTTCTATGATCCATATCTCTGCTATTGATGATACAATGCATTCTAAATCTCTACATTAAAATACACTTCTCCGTCCTTTGCTGCCATTCAGTTTGAAGTGTTTATTATTGTAGAAGCAGAAGCAATTAACGCCTTGCTCATAGAAGAAGAAACAGAAGTGATAAAGTTATTTCTGAATCAAGTGAATGAGTTAGTGTTGTTAAAGGGCCACTTTAATGGCTTTCTTCTGAAGTAACAACAATATCGTAACAACTGCAAAGTTACTATAGTTTCTCTTAAAGAAGTTGGAGCTACTGGCTCTCCGAAAAACCATCAAAAGCTGATCATACAAAACTTGTCTCATGGTACGAATCTCAACTGGCACATACAGCGAATTTCCTTCAACATTTCTGCGGAGAGTTTTTGATAGACTTCTGCAATCATTCGAGATACCATACCCTGTCCGACCACAGTCGCAAATCTCTCTCATCTGAGTCTATATAACCTGGAGACCTCTTAAGGGTATATCAGAGAGTATATCTCCAAGAGGCGATTTTAAAAACCTAGGAGTATTTATGGTCCATCCTTCATGGTTAACCAGTCGTTAGTCAAAGATCCATGGTTCCAATTGCGGCCGTAACCTAGAATTTTTTCTATCCGGTTGTTGTTATTCCAAGCCTTAGCCTACTGCACTTTTTGTGTGAAAAATAAATATTCATATAAATAAACGCTAATAGTGTTAACTATACTATTGGGTATTAAATTTATAATGCCTATAAGAGACATGTTCGACCAATCAATATTTTCTCAGACGGAACGAGAATGACTATCGAAAATGCGACAGCAATAGCAGGAGTCTGAACTTCATTGCGATAAAGTTGTACTAGTAGGTGTATCTTTATTGATATAAAATGCTATATACACATTACAAATATATTTTATGCCTGGATTATAGACCGTACATGCTTAAATATAATAATAAATTGAAAGAGGAGCAAATAATAACAAAAATAAAACAATATTATTAATAATAAACAAATATTTTTTAAAAATAGGAAAAACGATATTTGAATGGAAATATATTACACTATTTATAATTGCACTAGTTATTGCGTTCTAACTAGAAAATAAATTGCTTCTAGCTTCGCGCACTTTGGCTAGGAACATGTCCATATTTGACCAATTATTGTAGTTCGCAAACAGAATCGGAGCATGCCATTCACTCTCTAATTGGCTTAAAAATTTTTCTGGGAACAGCGTTTTTCTCAGGTGTTCCCAATGGGTACATTCGGCCAGAATGTGTACCAATTCCTCAAGCCCTCCGCAAAATGGGCAGATTTTCCTACCGGAACTATCCGTTATGTTTTGAGCCTTCCAACCTCCCAGTCTAAACCACGCCGTTCCTGATCTCAGCTTTCTCCCTATAACAAGCAGATTAATGTAATTTCATTAGCTGCTAGCCTTTGTTCTACTTCTTCTACTTCTTTTAATTATTTGCATCACCTCGTTTTCATATTGAACATGACAATTCCTCTGAGTACTCTTTCAATCACTGCAGCCCAAAACGTTAATGTTATATTTTGTATTTTATATTTGGTGTCTACAGCATTTAGCTCGAAGTGTGCACTGGTCTCTCTGCATTTCTAAGCCAGTACTTCACCGTCCTTGTTTTACTATTAACCGTATCTTCATAACAACCCACCTCCCTCATGACTCCACAGTTTGACGTTCCTTTGAGAAGCCCGAAAACCTTTATACAAAAGTCGACTTTTATTTTATTTACATGTCTAATCTCCCCTATCCCCATATTTCACTTCCATGTAGCAGAATAAAATTAGTAATAGCATTGTACACCCTCTCTAGTGTATCTGAAACTAGAGTCAGAACACTTAGCAACTCATTTAGTGACCTCGTGCTTTATAATTAGTAGCAGATAAGTATTTATTCCTTTTCCGGTTAACTCTAAAAAACAAAACATTTTAACATTTTGAATTTCTTGTCCACTGTAGTAACATTTTTCATTCTGCATGCACGTAGCCATTCAGAGAATTATAGCATGAGAGTGCGGAATATCATTGCGAGAAATCGGTGCTCGTGTTGGACGAAATGTGTCCACAGCGAAATGAATAAGAAATCAGTAGATGAGGTAGGACGAACACGCATACTGATGGATTCCTACGGCCCCCTCTAACGAACGAGATGACAGAAATCATTTCCGCATGGCTATTTTGAACACGCACAATGTGTTGACAATTTTATGAAACCTGATGTATAAGTACTCGCAAGTTTTGAAATCTTCTCTGCGGTTAAGATCTCCAAGGTTTCAGATGGGAAAAATTAGTGATTGTGGTTGGACAGTCATGGTAGATGTAAGACGACAAGCTAAATGCAATATCCATGGTTCCACTCTTTTTTGAGTTTATACTTTCTATAAGGTTGACAAAACCCTAGGTCGTAAAGGTGGAAAAAGGTCGTAGAGGTGGAAAAAATGATAGCGGCGATTGAAGAAGTGTAAAGAAGTTTAATGGAGTGAGAGTTTACCTACGTAGCAAACAGTGAACGAATGTATCATTTGATATGTATCTATACATATTCTGTTCGTTTATCAATTTTTTATTTGAGCGACAATGCAAGCTCAGTACGGGAGTGAAACGTCTCAAATTTGATGAAAAATGTCTCGAGAAAGTTCATGTCCCCTCTTCAGGAGAAATTACCTACATATGTTTTGAGGAATTTTATGGACGTAAGCAAATGTGTTCAGATGCAGAAAAAGGCAAGTGTTTTGCAAGCTGTTTCATTTATGGTAATATATTGAGAACTGGCACCTCCAGTTCGGCCTTACATAGGCTTCAGTCGCGCCTTCCTTCATTAGAAGACATCCAATATAACCTTTAACAAAGACTTCAAGCTTCTTTTCTTAATCGGTGCTAATTTGTTTAAAAAGTCATCATTGTGTAGCTGTTTCTTGAAGTTTTGTTGATATTTTACTCCTGATTTGGTAGTGATATTGTCACCAGATTTGTTTTAGCATTTTTAGCAATGCCCCTTGCTTTTTACATTCTAGGTATCTATTTCTAATGCCACGTTAAAAAAAGAGATTGGGCGCTTACATTGTTACACTATCTACTATTAATTTTACCTAGACGGTATTTTACTATAAAGTGAATTGTGTTCAAATTTTTGGTTGCGCAGTTTATATCAATTTCATTAAATACAAATATATGGCGTCTGTTTTTTACTATTTTGATGTGTTACTTAATTCTTTGCCCACTTTTCCGCTCTTATTAAAGAAAATATCAATAAAAAATTGGTGGCCCGAGGTCGTTAAGGCACGAACTCGTGAGCAGGAGTTTGCTTTCGATTCCCGCCTGATTTTTCCAGGTTTTCCTCAGTCCTCATTAATGACAAATGCTATGGAGGCACCCTAAACTTAGGTTTATAAAGCTTCCTTAAAAAAAAAAAACGCAATTTATCCTATCATCTCATGTGTCTGCCATCTGTGGAATTCTCAACTAGTGTTACCTACTATTAAAAAGTTCATAAATTTATGTTTATTTGGTTTTTTTTACCTTTTGTATATTTAATATTAATCAAACTACCTCAGTTTCCTAATAGCTGTTCCTTTTACTGTAATAATTTGTTGGAAAAGGGTTATTTAGCTATTTCCAAATAGCCTCATAAACATCATTCTTAAAGGCTGCTAAAAGAAATAAATATTCCAAAATAATTTCTATCATTAAATGAAACTAATAGTGTTGCAAATATTTTCCCATATTCTCTCTGGTTTCTATTTCTGTAAGATTTAATACAGAAATATTAAAAGCAACATTAAAAGGTTGAAAATTGACTCGCGAAAGCAAAAGCAGACAAAGAACGATCTGATAATTTCAAATAATTTACTAAACACCTGTAAGAACTGAGTCTTACGGGCTGTAAGGCCGTGGTCCAATGGAATTCTTCTCTTTCATCTTCCCAGACGTTTCGTCCACGACTGTGGGGGACATCATCAGTGGTGTGCTCAACGTGATCTCCTTGGAGGCTCGAGATCCCTAGTCACTGCCTGGTCTCCAAAAAGATCGTGTTATAACCTTACAGTCCGGAAGACTCAGTTCAAATAAGGGACACCGGCTGTATGAAAGTCTACGTTCTACAACTGTAAGACCCTTTAAAAAGTTAGAATTATGGTATGTTAGTAGCATTAGAATAAAAAATAGACCTTGCGGAAAACAGTTATGAGGTATTAAGTTATCATCCCTATATACCACATTTAACCAGAAACAATTCAAATGTTTCAGCTTTAACTCAACATTTGTTATATTAATAATATATTTTCAGGAAAGAAGGTGTACAAACATAAAGAGACCTCCTTTCTCCGAAAAGGCGTACATTGCAATAGTACATTTACGTATATACAATATGGGTCTTGTAAGCTCAAGTTTTTTTTCTTCTTCTCATTTGGCGCCACAGCTCGGGGTCAGCCTTGGCCTGCCGCAGCGACCTCTGCTTCCTCTGCATACTGATGACATGCCGACACCCTTCAGATTGTCTATTAAGCGACTCCCTAGATTTGAAGAATGCCACCTCTCCATCAGACCACTTCCCAATTATCCTCATGAGGTTGAGTGGAGTCCTTTTCAGATGTACCAAAATTTGAAAAATTGTTAATAGGTATTGGTAATCGAACCCTGCCTCCCGGCCAACAGTCTGCAACGCTAACCATTGGACTAAGGAGGTGGTCAATTTTTTTACTACCTCAAGAAATTCTTGCAATGTGTATTGAAGATGATTAATCAACATCTTATATAAATTATTTCTTAATTTGGTAAATTATGGCACCGGTTCTGTGGCTAATGTTGTATCTACCTCTAGTAAGATATTTACACTCAATTCTTTAGAAGGAACTTGTTCACATGCCAATATACAGTTACACCGGACACATAATACCACTTTATTTTTTGAAGCATTAACATTAATATGGGGGAGGAGGTTTTGCTGTAGTTATTTTAGGAGAGTATTCAAGAATTTTATTTATAAGATTCTATACTAATTAAATCATTATTACAAAAATAAACATTTAAATTCTCAATCTTGTATTAATGTTTTGTTTGAATGTATTTACCCATATTTTGATTGCATATGATAAATATGAATGTGAAGTATAAACTGGCATATTATAATATAGTTCTGATTGCTTAATTACAAATAGTCTCTTGTGCATATGCTTATTCCACGTTAAACTAGCATTAGCAACAAACGTCAAGAACCTAATAATTTTTCTCTCTAAATTGCCTATTTATCAATTTTTTTTATGAATTCAAAGACATTGGTGGGTAGTGTAATTCTATAGATTGTTTGCGTTTGACAGGTGGAATGTTTTCATTAAAATACATGCCACAGTGCATACATAATTTTTAGCATTTACTTCGAGATTAGTGAAATTAGGAAGTATCATCAGCAGACAATAATGGAGTTCCTATATTTTGATTTTAACGGCATTACTCTTTAGTATGATCTTTGATCTTTTCGGAGTGGGTACTAAAAGTTTTAACAATTGTATTTTTAAATTATGTACTATTTGTTATATTTTATTTAGAGAGCTTTGGGTTCTCGAACGTTAAATTTAAATTATAAAGCCATGTTACTACTATCAATTACATCTTACGAGCTGGTCCGTTCATGGTGAGCAGAAATGAACAAGCAAAAGAGAGAAAATAGAACAGTGGGAGGAATGTCTAGTATAATTATGAAATAGCACAAACTTTGCCTATTTTTTTAAATAAAATTCAGGTCACAATCTCGTTATTTCTTCAATATTTGTCTTTAAAACGTATAAACATAAATAATGAAAGAACAAGAAGGGAGTTAAAAGTAACAGCTGTAGAACATAAAACTGCTGTAGAGATCCGGTGGATAAATCACCCCACAGAATGGATGAGAAAAGGATACCAAAACAAATCCTTCAGTACAAGCCAGCAGTGAAAACGGATGTCCGCCTCTAAGGCACAGAAATAGCAACAGGAAACTTTAGTGCTCCATGAAAGGTTGATACTGATGAAGATGGGGGTTTCATGTCTTGTTGAACAAGATGTTCTGGAAAGTCTTCTTGTAGACTTTAAACTTAGTTACACGTGACCACAGATACGCATGTATTTCGAGTGACAACAAACCTCTTTTGTGTTTCTTCTACATTTTACAGTTCTACATAGGGACATTTGTTTATAAACTTCTTAAAGTAACCCTTAACCTACAGAGTTTTCTTTAAATACTAATGGATGTACACTTCAGATAGTTCCATTATTGCTTCCTCAGTGATAGCTTTAATATTGTTGTTTGATTCACACTATTTAAATTGTTACTATTCTCTCTGTCCTTTGCTTCATTTGAGCGGGAAAACATAACTCCTTCCAACTGTCCTCATCAGTTCGCCACTACAGATTTTTAGACGGCTCGCTACCTTGCCGATGTATTCAAAGGAAGAGAAATTCTTTTATGAAAGTTTAAAAAAGTAAACAACTGAAAAAGATTTGAATATCTAGCCCTTTTTTGCAAAAATGCATGTTTCTTAATCAAGGAGGAAGTTGACAATGAAGAGAATTAGAAGCACATTAAAGGGTATTTAAACCAGCCTTGTTTCATACAGCAATCACTGCTGCAATTAACAAGTGGCAATTAGATGGGATAATATTTGGAATGTTTACTTGTTCTTTATGAATGGAATCTTAGAACAAATCTCTCAAATCAAACATAATATAGAAATTCAGTGAAGAGGCGTTTCATATATTTACGACAATTCCTCAAGCTTCAGAAATTAAGGATTTATAATAATTGCTATAGCGATATTACTATTTCTTGTATTTTACAAGCATTTTAGCTAAATGTTTGCAATTTTTTTAATATCCCATGTTTCACAAACGGTAAGTAAAACCGCTGTTTTCATAATAGCTTTTGTTATAAATTCTCCCAATAAATAGTTAAATAAATACGTTTTGTAATGCTACCCTTTATTTCCATAGGTATAATACCTAAGGCCCGGATTTTTAGGTTTTTATAAACCCCGGATTCATTTTTTCAACATGTTAAGATAGTTATTTAAGTTTTTTTTAGCACGTTTAGGGTAATTTTTTTTTTAAATTTCCCCTAGCTAAAGCAGAATAAACACATTTAAACAAATATATGATAATATAACTTGATTTTAATTTAATTTTACTCGTATTTTCCATTATTCTGAAATACAAAACTGCATGAACACTTAAATTTCTAGGTCTTTATATGTCAGGGCACTGCATTTTTTAAAGTTGTAAAGCACTAAACCTACTTAAAATTTCCAAGTCTTTATAATGCAATTTTGCATCTTTGGTAAAAATGGGATCGCCGACCCACTATCTAAACAACAACCTTTTAGTATCTGTCTCTAGCTGTTAATAAACTGGAAGTGTAAGGTTCTTAACAATGCCTACAGTTTGTTCCTAAATAAGAGTTTTCTTTAACAGAAGTGACTGACAATAAAGAAACAGAAGACGTCCGTTCGAAAGTCATTTAAGAAAAATAGCGTTGAACGTGACTGATAACAACGGTATAACGAAACTACATTTAGTTTGCTTCTAAAATTAAACTAATTTTGACAATGCTTTTAACACATGACAATAATGATATTACAAAATTATTGCAATGTTTGTCGTTGAAGTTTATTAAGTTGAACATTGTTGGCTAATATTTTAAAAGTAATTTTATCGTAAATGTTATTAACTTTAAATTTAATAATTTAAAACTAATTAAGTTTTTTAAACTTAGTTTTAGCCATTTTTAGGTTTCTTAAGATTCGCATATGTGACTCCCGTGATAAAGAAATGGATAATTATTTTAAAATATCACAGCTAGCTTAGCTAGCAAGGAATAAAATGTAAGAATCCGGGCCCTAGAAATGACTTATGCTATAAATGATCCTGTACTGACTAACTTACTAACATTTAATATCTTAAATGGCTACATTCTTCATTCACGCTCGGATAATGTGTAGATTATTCACACGAAGCACAGCGTTTGAAGATGTTTACGGCCTGGCGTTAAAAGTTGTAGGCATTTTGCACTTTATCGACAGCGCATATGGCTTAACAGTGTTCCGCGGGTTGCCTTTGCGCCGCTACATAACCTAACCTGGTTACAAAAACCGTTACAAGCGTTACTGCACGCGTAACTTGGAGAGTAGGGAGACAGCTAAACACAACAACTTGTGCCTAAATGCCCAATCTACTACGGGATTGGTGCGGAGAGAAGTTGGCAAGCCTGGGGTGTGGAAACTACCACCTTAATTATACACCAGCCCTTCCTCCGTTTCGCCAGCGATACAAAATGCGGGTCATTTAGCACCTTCGCCCACAAAGGAAAGGAAAGGGAGGTGCACATACAAAAAAGGGGCTAACGGCACCTCCCACCCCTTTAAAAAGAATAGAGACTGGCAACTGGATTTGATATTCCACGCTGCATGGGGAAATAATTTTCAATTCCTCGTCCTCTACCCCAAAGGTTTTTTTTTTTCACCTAACTGTAAGGTTTATTTCCTACTATGCATAATTGTTCCATTCTTTCTCTACCCTTCTTTCCATTCCCCTTCCCCATAGTGCTCAGTTTCCCATTCGCCGCTCTCCGTTTTCTCACTTTCTTTGTCTTGCACGGCTGTAGTAGAATTACATTGTTAAAACAGACAAGTTTTTAAAGAAAAGCAAAGCTTCCGTTTTGAAATGGGCATCGCGTGACCCAAATGGTTTCCGAGGACAAAGTCCCTTTTCAATGGACATTTCCTGAATCGGGCAAAAATATTCTGAAAAAGATAAATTAATGGCGAGTTATCCTTTATACATTTCCACTCACGTAACGCTGGTACCGCAAAAGGAAACGATAAAAATCATAAAAAGATTATCTAACCCTCACCCCCATCTGCCCACGTTGTGTCTTTCTCTCTTGTCAGCAGGGTTCATAATTTAAAATTAAAATAAGAATTTCTAGAAAGCTTGCTGGGTTCTGCCTAGCGGGCTATGGCTGAGATAGACAAGTGCTTTGTGCCTTTGACTGCTTATTCAAGGGTGCTGAACAGGATTAATTATTTTAATAGGAGAATGAACTAAAATATGCATATAATAAATATTGTACTTTGACAATTAAAAAAGTTTAATTGTATAAATTCTTCTCATATTATAACAGGTTGATATTGGCGTCTATGAAGAAATTTAGACTTACTTATTTCCAGCGCCCGAGCTACCTGTAAAAACAGCAAACTTATGCTATTGTTGGTTGAGGAGGTTTATAAAACCTTTAAAGAAATAAAGTTTGAAATGTTTGTTTACAGTCAAACGTTCAGGTCTTAAGAAATTGAAGGATTAAAGGTTGCAAAATAAACATCATCTTAATCTTAATTGGGAGATACTCTCACAAAAAGGAAACTTTTGGACTGAATACGAAATCGAAAATAATAAAATAAAGGTTAAAAGTGGGCATCAAATTATTGGAATGTTGGTTTTCCGCGTTAGAAATTGTCGACTGTTGCTTGCTATTAAGTTTCAATGGCTGTTTTTTGACATTTCAAGGTAAGAACTTACTTTTATTCTTTTGAATTTACCTTTGTTTTAGGTATAAAGCTTAATCTGTGTTTGAGACCTACTTTTCTGCTTAAATTTGTAAACAAACGTTCAAAATTAAGTAACATAAATTTCGTATATTAATCCAACAGCAATTTTTTAAATGGGTAACACCCGCAGAAGCTAAGTCGAAACTGGACAAACATTACGACGAATCTGCACCTTCGCCTACAGTGGTTTATAGCTGGTTTGGTGAAATTAGACATGCACAAACGAGCACAAGCGATGCGGATCAATTCTGACGTGCTGTTGAGTAAACTACTCCCGCAATTACTGAAAAAAATCCGACATGATGCTGAGCGATCGTAGACTAAATGTGCGGGAGATTGCTGGAACTGTGGGCATTTCTGGAGATAGGATGCATAATATTTTGCACAATCATTTGCAAATGAAAAATCTATCAGTGAAGTGGATGCCAAATTGTCACTTCCGCGTAGAATTGGGGCTCTTTAAATGGAATCCAAGTGAATTTCAGAGATGGTATGTGACAGTACACGCCGGAAACAAAGGAGCAGTCGAAATGATGGGTTGCAACTGAAGAAAGCAAAAACAATCTCAGCAGGAAAGGTGATGGCGACTGTGTTTTGGGACTGCCATGGCGTATTTTTAATGTACTTTTTGGAAAAGGAAAAGATCACAACAATAAATATTATACTATTCTACAATGGAAGAATTGAGGACGTGAACAAGTACTATTGTCCTAATTTGGCGCATAAAAATGTTCTGTTCCATCACGGCAATGCAAGTCAGGAATTGTAACTTTAAAAATAATGGGCTGAAGGTGTTAAATTCTTCTTCATCCTACTTCTATCCGAATTTGGTTCAATCGAGCTACTTTTTGTCCCCCATTATGAAGAAATAACTTTCGCGAAAGTTGTTGATTTGGTTTATTTACGGACGCTCAGGTCATCAGCGTCTCACTAAATTCAGAACTTGAAACGATCGATAAATTTTGCTCACAGGCATCTTTTTTCAGACTTGAGGTTCTTTTACGTGCCGCAAATGTACGATAGGGGACCCACAACTGTACTTCCCTTCCGAAGGAAGTCATACTTAGGATTTTTACGCCAGAAAAAATCCATCGATCCTGGCCGGGATTGAACCCGCAATCTTGGGTCTACGAGGCAAGTATGGTTAACCTAGCGGGAAAGAAATTAGCACGAAATAAAGAGATTGTCGCCGAAATAAATTATATATTGCAGAACTAAAGAAATCGCATTTCATGGATGGGATGAAGAAATTACGAAATCACTGGAATACGTGTATAGATTTGAAAAGCCATGTTGTAATATAGTAAGGCAATATTCTTGCATTGTAATGTGATTATGTTGTGAATATTTGTGTAGGTCTCTAGGATGTAATATGTGAATCAATGTAGTGGCGGCTAAAAATACGATTAGTGTTAACTTTTCGTAGTTCGACCAATGATCCTAAGTTTTATGCTATGTATCTAAATGAAACGAAATATTATCCTGATATTTATTTCTAATTATTGAACTTAAAATGTCTAATTTATGTCATTATAGTATTCAGTGCAACATTCTTAATGTTTTACCAGCCATTTTGTTATAATACAGTAAATTATTTGAAATATATATTGCAATTAAAGTTGATTAATTTAAATATTTGCGATAATTTTATTAACTATTTGTTTGTGTACTCTTGAGTGATGCTTCGCTTAAGGGAGGGCAAGAGTACCCAATACAATCCCTTGAACAAAACATCTTATGATTATTATGTACTTAAATTAACTTAACTTTTAAAACAAATATATTGTAAAGTTAATTACCCTGTTTCAGCTTATAGTGCTGCACCATTTTCTGCTCTTTGCAGAAAGTCTGTAATATTCAAAATATCTTACATATGCATTCTTAACCTTCTCTGCAACATTTTGATTTCGAGGGTCTATACCTGCCGCACTGTTCATTATACCTGAAAAGGGATAGATTCTTTACAAAATCTAGATATTAGTGTAAAAGAAAATAGAATAAACAATTAGGAAAATTAGCTAAATGGAAGTAAGACTGACTGTCGAAATAACTGGAAATTTATTTCAAAATAATTGTGCTATGTGACATCGCATCGCATCGGAAGAACAAACTACAACAACGAGTTCATGTATTCGCACATATTGATTTATTTATGGACGTTCTCAGGTCATTAGCGTCCCGTTCAATTTAGAACGTGAAACGACCGATAAATTTGCTCAAATGCTTCTTTTTTCAGGCTTGAGGTTCTTTTACGTGCCGTAAATATACAACACTGGACCCATGGCCCTTCCAAAGGAAGTCCAGATGTATGAACCAATGAATAGTGTTTAACACCCTTATTTGCTACAGAGGCACCACAGGCGATGGACACTGATGATACATAAGATGAAATGATATATTGGGAAAGGATTTATTGTTAAGGAAGGAGACGTTCCAGGCCTAAGTTTAGGGTTCCTCCCGACATTTGCTGTTTATGAGAACTGAGGAAAACATGGAAAAAAATCCGGTCAGGAAGGACGGTCCTGGTGGGATTCGAACCCCAGACATCCCGCTTACGAATCCGCGCCAGGTCTACGTATTTATTTTTTACTTAAAGCTAGAAACTTTAGAGAAGATCTGAAAGCATGATACAAAATTAAAAGTAATAAACTTTTAAGATATGCTAGCCAAATAAAGCTGAATAAGGTAAGTCGGTGTGAGAGGCCAGTAGAACGAAGATGTTACTTTGTTGGTACAGTGCTATCAGTGATGCTGCGGGGTAGGCAAGTAAGCTGGTTTGTGTTTTGTTATACCGTTTTACTCTACCGCTAATCACCGAGACCCAACTGGTGGCATGCTCGCCCATAGGCAAAACACTACGGGGGAAAACAAAGCTGATCACACGGTATTTCATTCCTGTAGTGCCAGATGACAATGTTGTTTAGTTGTTAACTTGCGTTTGGTCATATTGGGAACTGTTGATGGTATATTCTTCATAGTTACGTATTAAACTGGAGGAATCCTAAGCATCTGTCAGTAGACTTTTTATAATATTCTGTTTTTGTTTGTTGCTGTATTATGTATAAAATTTTCATTAAGAAAATCTCCTTTGGGTATCAGAAGATGCAAACAGTACAAAATTATTATAAAATATACCATGCTGAATGTTAAAGCGGAGGCTTGAAAATATAGAAAAAGACTCAAAAGACGCCCAAGACCTACGGGGGCTACATGAAAATTATGAAAGTGGCAAAGATTACTGTATTACATAAATCATCTGAATTCAAATAATCAGCTTTAAGAACTTGTGATGACAGTATTAAACTTTGTTTTCTAAATTAATACTTTTAACAGCTGTTACTTTAAAAATAAATAAATATTCGTATATTATTTCCTTCTGTACTGAGTACTGAATGTAATTTACAACTTCTTGCATCGCACCCATCACGTGTGGCAACTTCCCCCACAACAAATAAGGAGAAGATGCCAGTTTTGCAGAGTTAAAAATACAATCGAAATGTAATCTTTTATGATCATTACTAGACTGGAATTTTCGGCACACCGTGTATAAAGTTTTGAGTATAAATTATTTATTTGCTTATAAATGCGTGAAAATTTAACAAGCTCAAACAGGAGAAGTATGGAGAACTGGAGGGCGTCATACATTTACAGATATCTTCTGTCGTCTAAGAAGTCGAACACAGCGATTATTTAATCTTTATCTTGCTTATGTTTGCCTATAATAGTTTATCTGTTATATTTATTTTATTTTAATTAACCTGTGTGGTTGATTTAATATTTTGATTCTCTTAAAGGAATTACATTTTCATAAACTTTGCTGATGACCAGCACATTTACCTAGAAGTAGAACTTGATGGCAGAGGAGAGTAGACATTATGTGTATGTTACTATTATTATTAAACTTATCAATCCGCCAGGAAGTAATAAGTGATTAATAATCAAGATTGTAAACATACACGAATAGGAGGAAAAGAGTACGTGTATATAAATGCAATTTTCTTTAAAATATCCTAGAAGATAAAACATTTCATTATTAAGCAAATGGTGGAGCCTGTAGAAAGTAAAGTGAAAGTAGAAGTACTGAGGTAATAATAACTGCAGTGACAGTTTTGATGACTGTTTCCATTTTCAGAAAAAAGGGGGGAACAGAAAAAAACATCAAGAGTCGAACGTGGATCTGTTAGAAGTTCACACGTACTCTGAAATCACGCCTGGCAAGTCCACCCCTTAACGTTGCTTGGAGAGTTGTCCGTCAGCCTTAAGTCGCACCACTCCCTCGCCCCTCATCTGGTAGTTACATCAATAAGGATGTTGCTCGCTATTCCATTTCGTCTCTCTTTTTCACCTGCGCGCCTGCGCAGTGTCGTCTTAAAGATGAAGACGCAGCTGCTGTACCGTCAATACACCTGCGTAGGTAGGTCAGTGTCACTGAAGCCATCTCACTACACGGACCCAGACATTGTCTTCCAAGGAGCTCTGTCATTTGAACGTCAGCATTACGAGTTTAGAAATAATTCACTTTCGCATATTTCTATCTGCGTTGGTGGTAAATAAATGATGTATGTTTATCATGACTCTGGTTGATTAGGGACTACATTGCTATTTACGATACAGATGTTAAAGTGGCATTTTGTTTTGTGAGGCAAACCTGCGAACAAATTAAATCACTTACACTGTATCATATACAGCCGTTAATATTTAACAATAAATTAGTGACTAAAATTTTAATTTATATACTCATTCCTAAATGCTCCTTACTTCAAAGAAATAATTCTTGTATTTTTCACTGAAATGGCCATAGAAGAAATGTTGCTAAATCTCTGGATAATGTTACCAATTTTGCAGTGGTAATAATCGGTGTTTTTCAAAACTATTGTTGGGATAAAATACAATTTAAATTAAATGTTATTGTTGTTACATTTTGTTTGCATATAACAATAAATTGTTTTTTAAAAAGGTAATTTTTCTTGCACTGGAAAGCTAATAGCGCAATCAAGGGATCAGTTGTTATTGATTTTCTTCCAGCTTGACATAGTTTCGGTGAAGCGAATAAATGTTGGAAACATATTGATGTTATATAATTAATGTACCATTACCTGATTTTGAATTCCCTATAAGAAATGTAACAACTTAAAAACATATACATTATAAAAATATAATGCGGTATCCGCTTAAATACATTCATAATCATCATATTTTGTATTAGCTACTTGGAAGTGTCATAAAATTGCTATAGCATTGAATGCTATATAATATCTTGTGTTAAAAGCACTACATTTAATATGGGCGATCTAAAGATACTTTTTAGCATAAAAGAAAATATAAAACACAATCAGAAGAATTGTTTGAATAATTTAATTAAGTTGACAATATTTTCACATTTAACTATTATAGTAAGTATGAAACTTCAGTAATACCCAACATCCAAATGGATACGTGTTTCAACAACATACGAGCATTAAAATCAAAATATATAAACATTAAATGAATTAAATTCGTTGAAATCTAAATATCAAAGATCTCTGTTAGGAAGTTGCAAAGAGTGCCACACGAATCTCTTTAAATTCGATAAAGAAAAAAATTTACATACGAACTGCTTAGAATAAAATAATTAGGAAATACGCCAGTGCTATACCTCAAGAACGAATGCCTATGGCAGACTGTAAAGAAAATATGAAAGAGGTGATCAGCTTATTCGATTTATGTATTCTTAATTTAACAGGTTTAAAAATTAAGGTATATTAATAATTACTCACTATCCATTATTGAATTTCATAAGCACTGTGTGATAAATAAAACAGTTTGGTCAAATATGACATTTTCTTTCCTTTAGTGATAAATAAATATTGGCTTTTACACACTTACAGTCGCCCACCCCTGACACCAAAGTTTCGGAACACATGTTAGGCCAAACCTCATAATTCTTTACTCGTTTATTGTAGAGTGCAATATTAAAATGATATGTGCTAACTACTGTTTCTAATGCCCATAGAATGTATCAAAACTCATTAATTCATTAAGCGCAAGATTTATTACTGTATGGCTGAAGATAAATTAAGGACTATTAAATCGTTTGTTACTTTTTATTAAAAGTAGCTATTTTGTTCTGTATTAAAAAGTATGTTTAATTATTTTATTGTATTCTAATTTATTCTAACTTTAATGTTGCCCATCACTAGCTCTGAAAATGACAAATCTTCAGTAAATGCTTCAAAACAATGACACATTCAATAAGTTATGTCACTTCAATCAGTTTTTAATATCTGTTACAAATGAAAAATAAACCACTATGTCGCCTCGGTGATCTAGTGGTAGTGTTTGTGACTACTAATCCATATGTTGTGGATACTTTTCCCGATCGGATCAAGCTGTCTGTGTAAAGATTTTTTCGATGATTTTTTTATAATTTCATTCGTCCTTGCAGACTGCATTTAGATACCCATGACTATGCTCCTCCATGGTACATTCACAGGGACAACGTAGCGACTCTATATGGGCGAACCGGCCTCATAAGTCTGCCATGCCAGAGGATTTTTTTTTTATTTGATTTATTTACGGACGCTCTTTAACATCGCAGGTCATCAGCGTCCCATTCAATTCAGGGTGTGAAATGGCCGACAAAGTCAGGCTTGAGGTTCTTTTCCGTGCCGTAAATGTACGACACGGAACTCATGGCTTTACTTCCCTTCCGAAGGAAGCCATACTTAGGATTTTTACACCGAAAAAAATCCATCGACCCTGGCCGGGTTTGAACTCGCAATCGTGGGTTCAGAAGGCAAGTATGGTTACCACTGAACCACCAGGACCGACAACCATACTAGAGGGAATACCCACAAGTTCACAGGAACAATGATAGAAGTAATATGTAGACTGTAAAGAAGGATGTTTAACTATCCAAAATATCATGAATTGTGTGACTATTGTAACTTCTTTTACTTGTACTTCACGCCTATTCAATGTTGTTTTTAGTAGCGACGTAATATCCTATCACGAGTGAGATTGCACGCATATGCGGAACACTGCAGATTTCTGTTTAAGCATATGGATATAGTATGAGACGCTTCACATTTTCCACGAAATTTTTTATTACTCTGAAGATATTTGTTGGTTTAGGTTTATCTAGGTAGGTGTATAAGCGAAAGGTTTATTAATTATGTTTACTGTAAGGGTAAAACGACGTAAACACCATGGTAGAAGACCAAGATATTTTCTAAAATATTACTATTTTTACGAAACACTCTAATATTCCTACAAGCCTACCCGTTCGTCTGTACTAAAGCTAGGGTTACGTACATATACTGTATAAAACGGCTGTTACGTCACTTGCGTAAACGGCTATTTTAGTGAAAAAATCAGCGGATTATAAGTAGTAAAACTGCCCAATCTATATATCAAGACATCTAATTATTTATTGACACTCGCGGCGGCGGGAACCCATAGTTCATATTTGACCGTTACATTAGAGGCGGGTACCCCAAGAGAAACATTACAGTGATAGTGTGATAGATCCAAATACATTTAAAAAATTCTGCACTCATCCATGTCACTCAATGAGAAATTGGTACTGCTTGTCTTTGTTTTCTGTACATTTCTGTCATCTGTTTATGATATTAGCCATTACACTTCTTAATTCTAAATGTGGAAGTAAAGTGATTTCGTGACGGATGTTATTCTTTAGTCTAAAGATTGTGAATAACACTACTTTATAAATCAAATTACGAGTTGGAATTTGAACCCCGGGGAATTTCTCTTTAACAAGTTTTCCTTTGAACGGCATTGACTGAGTGACATGAGACTCAAAGTCAACGTAGCAGTTTGTAAAAATTCTGCCCGCACAGACTAGTGTAGCATGGCTGGCCTTGAGCGATGCAGCCCCTTCTCACCCTATCGATCATTATATATCGGTAGAGAACCGATAGATTTGATCAAATCCATCCGGTATGCAACAAGCAATAACTTGCATCTAACATAAGCATTTATTAACTACATTGTCTAAAAAGCGATTGAACGGCATGACGTTTACTGTTGCGTTTTTTTGTATAAATTAGTAATGAGCAATGATTACTGTGTTTTAAAATTACTATAATTGAGATTAATATGATAAAACACTCGAACACGTGAAACTTTTGTGTGTTTATAAGTTTGGTTTTATAAACAGAGAACATGTTCAAAATCAGTGTGAAAGTTAAAGTGTCATCGGCATTTCTTCATAGCATCTGAAAGGCAATTTCTGTAATATGTGTCCCCTTTCTTTCCATTAATAAGATTGGCATTTTTAATGCTGATATGAAAGAAATTACATTAATATAAACTTTAATCGTTTACCGTTTCATGTAACAAACGTTATTAGATTGTAGATAAATGAAAGTATCTTATACTTCAATGAGAAAACTTTTTTTGTTTTATGTTTTCCGTCAACATATCCCAAGAATTCCTATTGCCTTATTTTGTCTTAAAATCTTATTTTGGTTTTAGTAATAAAACTGTGTTTAGAATAATAGAAAAGTTAATAATAACAGTATTGGAGGCGAGTAACTCGATTAAAAGCTAGTATGCCAGCCAGTCTTCCAAAAAAATTGCATCTAAAACACACGCGTGCACACTAACGTAGAGTTAACTCCGAGTAAATTCTAAAAACCAGAGGACACAGTGATTTACTGCGGCTCGCTACGGCCTAAAGGCATCCGCTCGCCTCCTATTCGGAAAAAAAATGCACGCAAACATGTAATGCAGCATAAAAATATGTAGCGTTGTGTTGGCAACTATAAAAAAACAAAAATTGGAATCGCTCAAACAGATGCTCAACTTTTGAGAAAAGGATGAAACTGAGGCATAGATTTGCCCTGGTGGTGAAAAATATTTAAGACATATAGCGAAAGAGTTATGTTAATTAATGTTAAAGTAAAATAGGTGTTGGTAACTCTGATAAATAATCGACAAACCGCTGAAGTTAGTTCGCAGAGTCCAGTTGGTGGAGAAAACGAGAGAAAGCACGTGAACAGAATAAAGTGGAAAATTGCTAACTTATAACACAACATCTAAATTTTCTTGCAACCAAGACAAAGCAAAATACCCTTTGCCTATTATGTTACTCACTGCTGGGATGACGATCTCAGTGTGTAGCGTAAAATTGCTGTTTGGCTGCAGAGGTTTTCATTCAGTGGCGCTATTCCAAAACCTAAAATATAGCTTTTAAATTCGCCGTGAACAATGAGAAACTGCCAAGGTGAGTAGGACTAAAAAAATCTTAATTTCAGACGACGAGGCACAGGTGGAAATAAGATTTACTGGTTATTTTGGACACTATGGCCGTCGCTCCAAAAAGTAATTTATTAATTTGATAGTTCTATCTTGAGCTCTTTTCACTCGAGACAACGCAAGGAAACCATGGTTGAGTGTACAGAATATTTAACAATTCTTCTTTCTTTTCCTTTCTTTCAGAAACCTGTTTTTTTAAGTTCACTTTTTGGATAAACGTCAAGTTATTTCGTTTATTGTTATTGTTTAAAAACAATAGAGCATCAAAGCTGTGTTGCCAGTCTTGAAACTGCTGGATGGAGGTTGCTATTCTTGTATTTTGTGCAAAGCACATTTCTTCCACGGCTCCGTCCGGCAGTGACAAACACATGCACAAAAAGAACCATATATTTTCATTACAGCACTTAGCAGGCATTCTCGCCATCCTCTTGCAGAGATATCATTGTGAAAGATGGACGGTTAGCCGCAGAAAGAGGGAAGCGGTTATGAAATGAGAAGAAGCATCTGGCAAGAATGCTTATGTAGGGGCATCTTTCACATGACACTCGGGTGATACAAAGCCGTGTCTACTTGGCACTAGTCTTCCTTTTGTGTGGAGCTCACCATGTAATTGTGGCCCCCGGCAAAGCACGCTCTCAGCTGAAACTGATGTCTTTAGGCAGCACTTTGCGGCCAAGTGTGAGCGCATCGTAGCGTTTCGGCACGATCTCTTGAGGCCATCCATACTCTTGCTGCAGCGATTGTTTTGCATTTCGTTATTAGCGTGTTTAGAGCAAAACAGTGCACCGTTTTCTGTAAAACTGCCAAAGAAGTACACGAAACACTTGGCAAATCTTGCTGTAAAACTGAAAAACAGCTGTCATAGCATCCTAAGTGTTTACTTCGAGAGATCGTTGAATAGCTACCTGGCTCTCTAGCGGGGCAAATGTAAGGCCAGAGCAGCCGCACTTCATCAGCTGGTCTTTGTACTCTGTTATTCATATTTTAGGTTCAGAAAATTACAGCTCCTTTGTGATTTACATAAGTTGACAAGATTTGATAATAGCAAGTATTTCAACCAACATGTAGAGATGCTTTTGTTTTAGATAAATTTCGGTGGATTGAAAAAGCCAGATACTATAGCACAGTGTAACTTTTCACTTACTGTGTCGGAATAAACTATATTAGCCAGATATTTGTCGGTCCTGGTGGTGGTGTAGTGCTTACCGTACTTGCCTCCTAAACCCAAGATCGGGGTTCGATCCGGCCCAGGGCCGATGGATTTTTTCGGGCGTAAAAATCCTAAGTATGGCTTCCTTCGATAGGAAAGTAAAGCCGTGGATCCCGTGTCGTACATTTACGGCACGAAAATGAACCTCAAGCCTGAAAGAAGAGGCCTCTCTGAGTAAAATTTGTCGTCCATTTCACGCCCTGATTTGAATGGGACGCTGATGAACTGAGATGTTAAAGAGCATCCGTAAATAAAACAAATAGTCAGATATTTATTATAATTCATTACCCAACAGGGTCGTAAAATAAGTGTAGTCACTAAAATACCTCGTATTTAAGCTAATGGTTCTATGTAATTACTCTATCGTTATATTTTACTAAAGCGTAAATGCTTATTTTTATGCTTTATCATTAGGGGTGGCAGTAGTGATGATAGTAGTGATTGTTTCAATGGCACCATTACAATAAAACTTCAACAGGCGCGCTGTCCAACGACCACGAGTTCGAATTCCGGTAAGATTTAGCTGCCTCGCTAAGGTTTTCATTCAGGATTTTTCATATTTAAGATGAATATCTTTAGCGTTTTGCGCTATCACTAATTTATAAGTCTCTGATCGTCCGATATGACTACTAAAACTACAAAAAAAGATTAGGTATTAAATACTCCATACTTAAATAATACTACATACATACATACATACATACATACATACATACATACATACTACATACATACATTAAAAATAAAATCAATAAATCAAATTAAAGTAAAAATAGCCAGAATATCACAGCTAAATTCAACCAATTTGTTTATCCACTCCTTTTCCTGTTATAAGTCTTTTCAGATCTGATCTGCCTCACTTTCATAAAATAATTACCAACTTTCTCCTCTTCATTACCTGCCAGCAGAGTCCATGTAGCAATCTATTGCTGTTCGATCTGGTAAAGGGCTGTGGTGAATACTTTTCTTTTGATTCTCCCGTACCTTCGGCCAGTATGTGTGTCTACGTTTCCTCTTGCTCTCAAATGAGGAACATTCGCAGATTATCTTCATCGATCGTCTTTATCATCTGTTAAGTCCCTAGTCTAACACACGCGACCCCCTATCTAGTGAGCTTGATCCATTTGATACACTCCTGCGTGTTACATTCAAATTACTTTTAATGAAATAATCTTCAAGATTGTATTCTTATATTGTATTTGATTTAGTCAGAACTGATAGCTAATTTACAGTTTCTGACCTAAGTACTCTACTAGCAACTACCATATTAGATTTCTAGGCAAAAATTTATATTTCTGTCTTTTGAAAAGCAAAATAATGAATTACATCTTTAAAAAGTGACAAGCTTTCCGCTACTTAGGGAAGTGGGTTTGCCAAACACATTAGAAAATACTTAAAATATGTAATGAATAAATAAAGGCAAAACAAACGATTAGGCAATCATATGAAAATGTTATTAACAGGAACTACAAAGAAATAGAGGAAAACGCTTTTTTAAGTTTAAATTCTTGTGCTATTTTCTTTTAAGCAAAGGAACATTCTATAGATCTTTGGTGTTTAATGTTTTAATGTGCTGCTAAGTTGTCCATTTGGGAATATTTACGTTTCATGGCCTTTATTTTGTTTTAATTTTGGGATTAATTTATTAATAGAACTAGAAATTCAGTATAATTTTAAAATTATTATTAAAAACTATTATCAGAGCTAAAATGTTGTGCAAAAATTAGACTTACATTTTTATTGTCGTAAGAAAGAAGTATAAAAGCGAGTTTTAGAGTATATTTTCAGAAAATAATTATTTAAATAAACGTTCAGTTTATTCTTGATAAAGTGACAAAACGCCAAATTCCATTGCAAGAATAACCAAGCTTTTTAAATAAAAAAGAAGGAAAAATACTGTCAAAAATTGCCTTGGAAAACAATGAAAAAAAGAACTGAAACCAAATTGACCCAAAGAGAAAAATGAAAAAATTACGGTGTGAAAATAAATAGATAAACACCTAAAACAGTAAAATTAATGAATTTTTATACATTAAATACCTATCTAAAATATAATGCATAGAGGCAAACAAATGATGGACGCCCTGGTGTAGAGAACAGCAGCTGAGTCAGTAGATATGTGGAAATGCGGCAGAGATCAGATTCCCTAAAGATAGGGCGGCCTTGTTTATATATCATTATAACGTAGGTAGCAACTGTGTACTTTAGCAGTTACTAGCTGACTATACATCCTATTTCTTTCTTTCACGCAGGCCGCACGCGAGCTGCCTGATTCTCAGCAACCGCTAATTTCCACCTGGGTACCTGTCTAAAACGTGCAAAACGAGCGTCATTTGTTTTCTAGCTTCAGCGAGCGAAAAGGCTTCAGGATCGTGTAAACAGTAACGCTGAAAATGAACAAATGGAAATGGAATTATCCGTGGAATTATTACCTCCAGTATTAAGTGCAAAGTATTAAAGTCAGCGGTAAAAATTTATCAAGATAAACAACAATAATAACAAAAATAATAATAACAATAATAATAACTCCTGATATAATAAAGCAAAAATAAGAAATTTGCAAATACTTATTTTATACTACCTGAGTTAATGATATAATTAGTATGGTTTTAGAAAACCAGAAAAAAATGGGTTTTGGGGGAAAGAAATTCATTCATTTTTTATAATTTTTATTATAAAATGCTGATTGAGAAAGTTTAACAATTTAGTATAGTTTTGTACTAAAACAGAAACAGCAATCTGAGCATAAAACTATTAAAATTTCAATTGAGGAGGGTGCAATGCGATAACACTCAAACGTAAAGAGAAGATGCTAGAATAATAATTTATAAAACCTAAAAGTTTGTTTTCGCAGGAAAAATAAACTTTTTGTGTTACAAAAAATAAATGCGTCGGCTAATCAATGAAGAATGACAATTATTTTTTGACAGCATACCTTATTCATCCTCAAAGTTGATGATATTTCTCAAAGTAGTTCCCTTTGAATTCATTTCCGCCAGTCTTCAAAGACACTTTTGAAAATCTTCAAATCGCCTCCGCAGCCTTCAATGCTGCTTCTGATGGTAGAAAATGCTCCCCACGAAGTTGTTTGTTCAATATGGGGAAAAACGAAATCACACAGGGCTAAATATGGACTATAGGGAGGGTGAGACACACACTTCTGATTGATTTTTGTGAGATAGCAAAAACTTTTGCAATGCTGTGGTGCAGCATACAGCTTGTTGCATGGAACTATGGCCTTTTTCTTAAATATCTAAAAATGACATGACTATAACTTCCCCAACAGAAGCACCTGGGGGGGGGGTGATGCACACAGATTTATTGTTTCCTCTCCGGATCGAAATGCACCAGTGTTTACTTCTACGGGAACGTCCTTTCGTTAGGGAAGCAACCGTCTTGGAAACCATCGTCCACAAATACATCTCATGTGCAACTTTGCAGTTACTAACCCAATGATATTTTGAGAATATCTAAAGGTGTTCTAAATGTTATTTGAAGATATCTCTCACAATCAGCACTAGTATTAATATATTCTGTAATTAAAACCTAATTGAAGCGCCTTTGAAATTGATTGGCTCCCCTCTCTAAGCATTTTAAACTATTTTCGAGCTGTGAAATATACTTTATATCTTGCTCACTTTTGTGAGGTCTTAGGCAATAATTCCATGAATTTGGAACATAAAATATCGTAGTTCGGTGTCAAATCTGCCATTCACAATTAAAGAAATTACACCAAACATGAAACTTGTTCTTAACTTACAGCATCACTAGGCAAAATAAATGTCTTAAGTCAACTGTTACAAGGAAGCGAATTGTTATTACAATATCGCTATTTTTTGCTTAAAGATAAATGCAAATAATCTTTACCATAAAAATCGTATTTCACTAAAAGATACATATTTTAATTAAAATAATATATAAAACCATAATATAAGAAAATTATTAATAAACGCATAAACATAGGTTTAGTTTTATATTTTACTCCTCTGATATATGGTTTCATATTTCTATATTTTTAGTTCAAGTTACACTAGCATGTAAAAATACTTTGTACATGCGTACTTGTGTGTGGATTGGTTGGTATTAAATAGGAAGAATTTCTTGCTTAAATTAAAATTACCATACAAAATTCATCTTTAAATTTAAAAAAAAAATAAATAAAATAAAATAAAAAACTGATCTTCCTCTTCCCCATTTTCTTCGTAGTCACGCGTTGGATAATTTGACAAAATGCAGAATTTTGAAAGCTTTGCTCCGTTATAGTAGAGGTTTACAAAAATTACCCATCGTCTATCGAAATACTTGAAGATTTACTGAACTATAATTATTTAAAAATGACTTGCCATTGGTTTTCGCAAATATAAAATTTTTCGTTGGATGCCATAAAATGGAAACAGCTCCAAATCTACTCTGTGAAACAGTTAAGGAAGTGCAAGCAGCTGAAAGTAAGTTAAGATTGATGCCAGGATCACAAGATCTGAAAGACAACTTTGAATTATTTTGGTGTGCGAGAAACGACGGCTGTTAATAGGTGAAATTGAGCATGTTCATGTCGGTGACTTCCTTTGATGGACGATAAGGCGCTGTTCAGGAACATGTGGCGTGCATAATTTGAAGATGACTTGGAAACTACTAGCACCGTAACGGAGTACTTATACAGTAGAACCTTGATTATCCGTCTCTTGATTAATCGATCATCGGATTACCCCGCGATCTTCATGCTCGTTATTTTTTCCTGCAATTGTGAAAACCCGGTCGAAATTCAATCTTGTACTTTAATATAAAGGGCCTAATAAGGAAATAGTACGAGCTTAATGCTGACTGGTAAGCCCGCAAAGCATGTACTACTATCCCTTAACACTTTGGCCAGTAACCTTGAAGCTTGTAATTTTGTTGTGGACTTTCGATCTAAAACGTAAATAGAAGTGAAAGTGTAAATTATAGAAACATTTGATAATGGTGATATGGTGGTTAACTTTGTGCTGAATCTGCAGTCATGTCATGACAATTAGCACAGATCATCATGCAATTTTTGGGGTAGGAAGATGACAGCACACCTTCCAACATTGTTTTATATGTATTTATTCAATCTACAATTTGACTTACACCCGATGGCAATGGATAAATAGTGAAATTGCAATATTTATACAATTATACATGTCAACATAATTAAATACATTTCAACTTAACTAAATATATGCCAACGTAATGGAATGCATAAAATACATATAAATGTTATTAAATACATTTCAAACAAATAAATAATGTCAACGTAATCAACTACATGCCAACCTAATTAAATACATTTCAACCTAACTACATACATGTCATTCTGATTAAGTACATGTTATTCTAATTATATAAATATCAACCCATTTAAATATATTTCAGCCTAATTAAATACATGCCACACTGATTAAATACATGTAAACCTAATTCTGTGCACTCAATATAATTATATTTTATTCTAGTTAAATATATTTCAATATATCTCAAACTAATTGAGCACAGTTTAATGCAATTTAATATATTTGAATCCACTTAAGCACAAGTCAACAGCAAAAGCTAATCTATGAACATATCCTAAGTTTCTCTTAAGTTGTTTAACTGTTAGAGTACAGCTCTCAAAGACAGCTGCCAGGAAGGAAGTTATTTTAATCAAACGTTTCTGCTGCCTTGCGGAATGTTAAATGTATCATCTCCCTTGGTTAATATGACGGGATATTAAGTTTAAGTCCCAGATTCTTTTATGCGCTATTATCGTTATTCGCCTTATAAAGTGTACAACAAAGTTTCGCTTTTTCTTTTTTTTTTTTTTTTTTTTTTTTTTTTTTTGCACCTAGCAACCAAGGATTCCCATCCCAGGTCCTGCATTTTTTCGAACCATGTCCTCTGCCTCCTTTTACGAACTCGACTGCTGTTCTCTGTACCCTCTCTAGAATATTTTTGGTTTTTCCTGTAGAGTTCCCACAATATCATTGGGCGAGTATGCCAACCTTTTAATAGCATCCTTCTTTTTCTAAGCACTCTCCTAACGAAATTTCAAATCTTCCATGCCTTTCACATTACACAATTTTTGGGTCCTTTTTTGCTTAGACATCAGAAACAACTATCTCTCTGTTGACAACTACTGTTGATAGTAGAGTTCAGAAGAAAGTGACGAACTTTCTTCAAACGTACATAAGGTAAGAAAACTCATTGTTCGGCGTATGAAAACGCTCTTCTCCTGCCCTTCATTAGAACTGGTGATCGAGATTCTGTTGTACATTTATTTCTGTTATAAACTTAAAATAAATTAGTTGCGGATTATTATGAATTTTTTCCTATGTGAAACTTTTATAAGACTATCAATAGAATTTGCGCTTCTCTCGCGGTGGTCTAGAGTCGTTTTCCACTTGAGTTGGTTTTCAGGAGTTTTCCTTCAGTTCTGTTGCTGAATGTCTGGGAAACTTAGGTTATATAGTATCCTGAGCTAAAATGTTAAATAAGTTATAATGAAAGAGATTATTTATGTTGAACATAAGAAATTATCTACTATATAAACCATGCATTTTTAAAATTTAAAACTAAAAATGACTTATTTCCAACATTTTTATAAATGTTTTCCTGTATTATTACATAAAATGTAAACATTTAAAACCATTGCCACATAAATATTTTTTTGGTTTACTGACATTTGAGACAGCTATGCGTATTGTTATTAATAATACTATCTCTGAAAACGTTATATAGCGTTTTAAATACATCAAGAAAGTAGAGCTCCTAAGCACAAAAATATGGAGGAACTGAATCCAAAAACAATGAGCACTATAGTAGAATAATAATTCGGTTCAAATAACTTTCTTCATCATTAATCAAATGTATAAACAATGTATAGTTAAGCAGTTAATCTCAACACGTTGAACTTAAGAGATACAAAATAAGAAAAATGCCACATTATCACTAAGTACTTTTTTATTAGTAAATCTCTGTAAATATGCATTTTATATCGCTAAATTAAGATAAACGTTGCCAGCTCCTGGCTTAACTTGTTTGACAGCATTGCGCATTTTTCATGTAGTACTATATTTATGAAAACAAATGTTTGTGCTGCATTTCTAAGCCTTTCTTTTCTGATGTTACATGGTCATCATCGAGTTATCATCTTCCTCTTAGTGCCGTGCATAAACCGCAGAAAAAAGAGAGAAAAAGAAAAACACTACAGAGCATTTCCTCTTTATAGCATCCACAAGAAAGCTAAAACTCTACTACAGAACAAAGTGGCAACCCTGCAAGGCAAATTGCCTATTAAGTGGACATCGAAACGCCAAATTCGTGTCTTTTCTTCATGCCCTCATCCTTGGAGAAGATCCAGAATGTTTTTCTGTCTCGCTTCCCTCCAGCCTTTCTTCTTTTCTCCCTTTTTTAAAACTATTTTCTCTTCAAACTTTTTTCTCCTTTTCTGTGTTGCTGTTACAGCCATGTAAACAGCTCAGTCATGGCCGCCTGGGGTTGTCCCATGGAGCTAACTATTGGGAAAAATTTTGCTTGCCATGCCAACATCGATCTACGTCACCACGGTGATATTCCAAGCTAATGACACACATGATGACGTCATTTGTCCCCAAGTTTTGGCAACGGAATTAGTTGCAGACTTAGATCCATTAAGATGTATGAGAACCTAACAAAAAATATTTGATGTGTTTTCCATACCGAAGTTTGGAATCATTATGTCATCAAAAACAAGAATAAACTGTCTTTTCTAAATGCTCTTTTCCCACACGTTTGGTCTTGCAACGGAACATGCAAAGCACGTAATTCTTGCGATGTTACACTCTGAACTTATTCCTCTATCTGGGCCTTTTGAAATCTTATGAAATGTATGTATTCTTTGTTAACCTTCAAAACCAGGTGTATCAGGAAAAAGTGTATTGTGCTACCAAATATACTATACTTATTTTTAAAGTCAGAATATTTTTCCAAAATAATTGAAATATTGGAATGCATATTTACACATGCTGAATTAATATGACGCAAGTTTATAGTTTGTTTGAACATCAGCGGTATTGTTTCTTTCCTTTTTGCTTTTATGAAGTTGTTTGAAAATTATATGGCGATTTTGTATATTATTTCTGTTAAAATTTAAAATGTTAATATTGCACACATGTTTTAAAACTTATACTTGGCTTACTCTATTAATGTTGAAAAATATGTTCTATTTTTTATACTCTCTTGCAGTTATTTTGCAAAGCATTTTTCTTGGATACATTGCCGTGTAAACTGCTCGAGTTGCCGTGGACACATGGGGATAAGGAAGCACTTCCAAACGTTGGTTCCAAAAGTTTGGATGTGGGGATTTCAGTCTTAAATATGAGAAATATTGAGGATGTCATTGTTAATCTGAATGTGTTTAACTTAGGGAACATGCAGTAAATACACCTCAAACTACCCCAAGAACTTTGTGAAGAACAGAAAATTTCACCTTAAACTATTTTTGATCTCTTCAAGAAAATAGAAAAAGCGATAAAACTTGATAAACGGATCCCGCGTGAATTTTGGATCATGTTATCATCTTGAAGAAAAGTGGGTTCTCTATGATGATCACAAACTATCGGCAGAATGAACTCAGTTTTGATAAAACATTTCGCGAAACCAAAATGATGTTAGAAGAAGATTATAGCGACAGTACGGTGATCTACGATTGGTTTAATGAAAGGCAGTATTCTGCAACTTAGAGGAACAATTACTTCGAAAATATACTTTCAATAAATGGACAAAAAACTAAACTGAAAAAAGTAAATAAAAGCACACACCCAGCACTGATCAATAGGATAGAGCCTACTTTTCTTCATGATAAGGTCCGGCTACATATCTTGCAAAGAACACTGCTGAAGTCGAATGAACTGGGCTGCCGAACTTTACCTCTTCCATTGCATTTGTCTTACATTTTACCAATGGACTTTCACTTATTCAAATACCTTAATAGCCCCCGGAAAATACATTCAATAACCTAGAAAAAGCTAAGAGGAAATTCAGAAATTTCATCTCCAGCAGCCACTATTCTATTGAAATGTCATAAATATTGTAGTAATTAGAAAACATATATAGTTGCGGATGGTGTTTGCTTTCTTTAAAGATAAATTTTAATTTATTAATACATTGTATAATTTTGTATACCGCACCATATTTCTTGTGCACTATCATTTTTTGAAAATAAACTTCTATTTCGCGTTCTATATGCTTAAGCTATGAGGTGTATTTCATAAGTCATTACAACTATTTTTTTCTCGCGAACAAGGGGCAATACCAAAATCTAAGATATACGATTAAAAGTATATGCCATTTACTGCCGAGTGGTGCCACCAAAGGAAGACTGAATATGGGCAGAGCTCGTAGAGAAGAAGAAATACACAGGAACCGGATAAAATTGGTTTATTATGGCATGAGCAAAAGTTGCACACAATTACTTAAACAGGATTGCAAATCCGTCACAGGCCGGGTCTTCCAGGTAATCTTCGGTGTTTAGCAGCCTTCGAAGTAGTCTCTTCAAATATATCGAAGGTTCGTTGCCAGAGATGGGAAGGCCTCTGCCCACCTCACCACTATTCGATAGAGCAGGGTACCCAGTGTTTTCCGTAGCTGTGGTACATTCTGACATTCGGGTACATTCTTGCCGCGTGACTTCATTGCTGACCACTGTCTTTCACCAACTGAACTTCGGGGCATGCTGAGGCACTCAGCTTAAACTATCTGGTGGTTTTATTCGAAAGTACATCTCACACTCTTTCAATCGTATACCTTGGATTTTTCGTTTGCCCCTTGTTCGCGAGGGGAAAAAAAAGTATATATATATATATATATATATATATTCATGAGTACACATACTTTTTTCGGATAGAGAGATAATGTTTAGAAAATATGCAAATGCACGTGAAATTTATTTAATAAATACGAAACATTTCCGTAGTCATTGTTGCATAAACTATGACATAATCGAAGAAATTTTTAAATTAGAACCCATTCATTATTTTCCTTTTCTTTGGTTTTATACAGAAGGGTATATTACTATTATATATTTTTAATGTTTTATTTATTATGCTTTGGTTGCATTGGTCTTCTCGCAACATCTGTAGATTGTGAACTGATTACTATAGGTGTAAATCTGTATGGTTCAATGAAATTAATTAGAGTTAACGTAAATGAGCTCTGAATTCTTGGCGCCTGAAAGCTACCAAGCATTCACCTTCTCAGGGTAAGGAGAAACTCCAAAAATAAAACCTCTCTAGACAGCTTAATCTTACAGGGAATCGAACCCAGGACCTCCGGATTAGTAATCGCAAATGCTGCCACTTGGTCACGGAGGCGGTTAGTAATATTTTTGTAATGGTAGTATTCGATTGTTAATAAATGTGTTAGTTTAGGACTATGGAAAGCACTTTAACTCAAAATCTCCGGCATTTGCCATTTATGAGGACTGAGGAAAATCTGGGGAAGAAAACAAAAACTTCAGTTAGCAAAGTTCTTAGGGGAATGGAATTCTGGACCTTCCACTCAGTCGGTCCTGGTGGTGTTGTGGTTACCATACTTGCCTCCTAAACCGAAGATCGCGGGTTCGAACCCGGTCAGGATCGATGGATTTTTTCGGGTGTAAAATTCCTAAGTATGGCTTCCTTCGGAAGGTAAATAAAGCCGTGGATTCCGTGTCGTACATTTACGGCACGAAAAAGAACCTCAAGCCTGAAAGAGAGGCCTCTGAGCAAAATTTATCGGGCGTTTCACGTTCTGAGTTGAATGGGACACTGATTACCTGAGGTGTTAAAGAGCGTCCTTAAATAAATCAATCAAATCCTTCCGCTCACGATACCATCCCTTAACGACCTTGGTTACTTTTGCTGCTGCGGCATTTATTACTGCCATATTATCGATTTTATAATAACTTTGTATTGTCCTTAGTGCCTCCTAGACTAAATACATGCATTTAGATGACAATAACCAAATTAAAAAAAAAATACGTTTTAATTTCTCAAACGGCTCAAAAATAATTGTAACCAATCAACACAATTTCGTAATCTTCATGTTTAACCTGTAAGTTTAATTTGGTGGCTTATCACTTTTGCAATTTCGTACATTTTGATAGTGTTGGTTCTATAAAAATAAACATTGCCGTTATTTAATTGATCTTTGATTCATAAGTGTCTACTGGGGTATTTACAATCTAATGAGTTCACGGAGATATATTGACATGGCCAAGCAAAATTTATAGAGATGGAACTATAATAAAATACAGTGCGCTAAAAAGTATTTTTACCTTTACTATTATAATGCGTACATGTAACGAGGTATTTTGCATGACTGAATTTTCTGCAGTGTCTCTATTGGGATATTTCTCTGTTGTATGGTTTCAGCAAATAACACTGTATCGCTGAGTAGCATTTGCAGTTAGCAGTGACTGTCCCTTGGGAATGGAGTGGGAAAGTAAAACAATTCATCAAGGTAACTGACAGGCTGTCCTCCACCCCCTCTTCTTCGACAAAAGGGGAACCCCCGCGGAACGCTATTAATAATGCTTTCTGTGAAGGATAAATGAACGGGCACAAGTAAATTAATATCAGCTGCTAAGATTCCATTTGTTTTCTTCGTAAACAAACCTTATTAATAATAACATATCGTTGTAAATCTGGCTCTTTGTTTCGAGTACAGAAAGGTTTTATTCCTGGAAAGTGTTTTTGACATGCAATTCTGTAGGAAAACGAATGCTTTCTGAGCTGTTATAGGTTGTGAACAGGCGATTATATGTGCAGAACAACTAGATGTATATTCTTTTGAAACAGTTACTGCATCGTGGCTGATTTTTTAAAAATGGTGTTTAACGCCAATTTTCGCTACTGCGGTGTCAAAGGTGATGAACACTGCTGATACATTAGATGAAAATATACACTGGGAAATAATTTTATTAAGGAAGGAAGCGTTCCAACCTAAATTCAGGTACTATCCGACATTTGCCATATATGACAACTAAGAAAAATTGGAAAAAGCCTCATTTAGGGAGAACAATTCTGGCAGGATTCTAATCTCAGAAATTAAACGTTGACATTTTTGAGGGTAGAGTATACCACGTCCTCCTTGAGGAACAACCCCTGCCTCTTGGAAATTGATAAATAATCTAAAACAAACAAAATATTCCAATTTCACCAAGTGTTTCTACTTCATCACTTTTATAACTAATCCAAAGTTCTATGAAAATTGCTCTAAATGACTTCAATGAACTCTGATATAGGCTTCTAGAACACATCATGGATTGTCTTGTTCTCTCTCGTATACCAGGAGTATTCCATATCTGCGGACGCCCTACTTCAAAATGCTAGCGTAAAATTTTTATTGTAATAGCGGCACGAGAAAAATGAGGCGGTGCATCATCATGCATTAACCACATACGACTTATTAAGTTTAGTGGAACTCTTCCAAAAATAAATGAATTAAATGTCATACTGTAGTCAATTTTCCCGGTAAAATAAAAGAGCAAATGGATGTGCCGCCAATTACTCCGTATTAATACAAAAGTGTTATTGTTGTTTTGTTTTCAGAATAGATGAATATTGTGAAAGTTCTGCGCTATATTCTATAGAAACTATGTTAGATGTTAGACGAATGACTACAGATCACAACACAGAACCAAATTGTAAACGATTATAAGCAGGTGTGGCTTGTTTATTAGTACACTGCAAAAAATGACGACTAAATAAAAAAATATAAGCAAAATCGACCATAGGTTTATATGCACTTTCAGCTTGTTTTCAGGTCCTCTATTAATTAATTACCCAGCGATTTTCAAAATGTTGAGCAACATCCTGTAAATTCTTAATCTATTTTATCATTTTGGGAAATTATTTCCATTGCCTTCTGCACAATTAGCCTGCAAAGTATAGAACAATTGCCAATCGTTAGCTATAGTTTAATATTGATAATAACAATAAAATATTTTACAATGGTTAAAAGTCAATATATTATACTTTTCAGATCAATTATATATGAACGGTATTGCCAAAATAAATAAGATATAACTTTTAAGCTTAATTTTAGTAATAAATTATCAAGTTAAAGTCATCTATTTCCTAAAAAATGGAACTCAAAATGTAAATTGTTTAGATTTTTAATTAGGTGACTACATTGCAATTAAAATGAAAAAAACATATAAATACATAGAATATGAAAATGCTTAGTGATGTTAGAACAAACAGCTTCTATCTTAAACCTGGTAGCAATCAAATGCAGCAAGAATAAGCCGGCAGACTTTACAAGTGCAGTTGCATAGTTCAGACAATCCCTTTCTGCTGCTAATTTCACTCTGCGTTACCGTATACTTTTAATTATAACTTTTATTAAAGGTTGTGTCCGGATTAGCGGAATACGCTGTCTTAGTAACGCTTGTTGCATATGAACGCAGCGCAGTCTAGCTCGGCACTCACACAACTTGGCTAACACGAGAGTTTCAAACTTAGGGCTTTGTCCTACAACATTTTAGGGAGTAATAAAACGTTATTTCCTAACTTATTATTTATATATTGCACACACTTTCCCTCATTCCCCATCTTATTCTTAATAGTTCATGCTATAATTAGATTGACATCCATTTCCTCCATTGATGGTGGTCCATTGATGAGCTTGCATTTTACTAATTTCCTTGCTCTCATTTTTAGTGCATTTAGTGCATTATATATTTTTAAACTAATCTATGAAATTAACAACATTTACTGTTTTATTAATAGAAAAATAAAGTAATCAACATTTTAAAATACGAGAAAATATTAACTCATTGCCCGGCAAGGCTAGTTCTCCTATTTACATCTTGAAAATTGATACTTGAAGGTACACATTACAGGATGGGAGGGGTGTAGATCTCAACCTTGAAGCTAGAATCAGTTCTCAATGAAAATAATGAAAAGGGGTATTATTAGTTTTCTTAAATATTTTGTAGATTTGTAAAAAATAAATAAAGAAATAAAGAAAAAGGTTTGGAAAAAAGGGAAGTTTGGCATCATCGCCTTCCTCTTTAGCTACTGTGCAGCTGAGTGTTAAGGATGGGAGATACCTGCAGGGTGAAGAGGAAATGTGACTGGCCGTTTTGGGCATTGAATGTCGGAAAGTGACCGCGATCATGTTACCAATAACATTGTGATAATATGCTAATATTTGATAACTTTGGATGAAAGAATGAAAGAAAGTAAATGCTTTGCACTTAAACATTTCCTTACACATACGTAAAGTAAACATAAAATAGGTACAGTATTTTCAGTTGAACTATAAGTGAAAGAAAACAATATATCCATTTTTTTTACGCAACCATTCAATAAAATGTAATAAAAGTGAAATATGTTTATTTATTTAATAATTTGGAGGAAGGTGATAGAAATCAAATAATAGCATTCATTTAAATATTTAATGAATGCTACCACGATCGTGTGTGTAGGCGCAAAGGTGCAGATTGTAACTGAACGAACAACCACTGTTTACGTTGCACTTCAATTTAAATCGTCCAAGAGCCCAGTCTCCGTAGCGTGCGCACCTCTGTATATTAAACCGGTTTGGAATGTGTAGCACATATCTAGCAACATTTTTAACTCCGCACTGTCAGACACTGTCGCAATACAAACTTCGTTTTAAAAAGCACGATTTAAACACAACAAAAATGCTAAATTGTGTCAAACGAAACGCTTAGGAAAGAAAGTGAAGACAGCAAAAATGATGATAAGCTATGATCTATCGTATGTTTCAATATAACTTGTTCCCTATTTGAATTATAAGTTCCAGGTAAAATGCGCAATACTCATTGTTTTGTTTTTGTTGAAATACATTTTCAAGCTATAAACGAATTGTTTTTTCTTCATTTGTCTCCATATCTAGAATTATCTCTAAATAATTAATGATGTAAAATTACTACCATGATCTTGAAGTTGGCTTAGCATCAACCATACAGTGTTTCTCTGAATTCTGTCTAGTGTTTCAATGTAAACAGCAGCAGGTTTCTGCATTGCAGCCACAAACTCCAATCCCCTTCCATATAGCCTAAATCGCGCCGGGCTTAACGCTGAACTGTTCCATCTCTAGTGATGACATCTATACCCCTTCAGACCGGTACATCAACTACTGCCGTTACGCATTTTGACATGTTTCAACTTCCATCGAATCAATTAGTGTGTTTTCCAAAGAGCAGTGTTGTCAGCAAATGTAGATTAAAATAATTGCAAACCTAAAGCCATTTACTAAAATTTTAAAGTGATTTTGATTTCCCCAATTATTATCACCAAGGAGGAGAAATGTATATATAAATGAACTTTTCCTAAATGAGTAACTTCAGATCATGTCCTATGCAATAGAAGTGTTAGGAACCAAATAATATTCTCATAAAGTAACATGCATCCATACATATACTCAAAGGAAAGCCGCTGGTCGACCATAAAGATGCTATATTTTTATATCTTCTTGTTACCATGATGTAACACGCGAACACTTTAATATATATCTAGAAAACCGAAGCATTTAAAATATTGTGATATAATAACATATTTGAAACTCAAAAAAATATTTGAATTTTCCCTTTTAATTCATTTTCCATTTTACTAAAAAATCACACAAAAAGGGAAAACTCTCACAAGTTGGCAATACACAGAGCTAAAAATTAGTGATACTCTTCTTTTTTCTTAACTTGGATTTCTGGTGAGTCATTTCTTATCTCGTGTTGTCATATTTGTATCTCGTATTGTATAAAGACATAGATAACTCCTTAAATTGGAAAAGATATAGAAGAGAGCAAAGTTTTCAATGTTTAAAAGAATAGTGAAACTGAGAATAATAAAAGTGCTCATCGTTTACATATTTGTACATAATTTATTTTACCACCTACAGGGAATTCTAAATTAGTTTGGCACTGATAATAATGGTAGTTTTTTATTTGTGTATTTATTAATGCGCTATCTTTTAATTTTCATAAATATAAGTAAAATGGTAAATGTTAAAACATTATGTAGTGTATATGAATCTTTTTCTGAGGACTTCGCTCTATTATACAATTCATAGTTTGAATTTTTATTGAATATCTGCAGCATAAATTTAAATGTGATTTTTACTGAATATGAAGTTATAATTTTATTATACTTACCACTTATTTAGAATATATGACAGTATAGACTGAGATTTGCTTGAATGCACTGGTTGATGTTTGTACCGTATGTGTTCTTACGAAGTATACAAGGAAATTCTCAGGTGTATGACCTTCACATATAATTAATTACTGAGATACAGTATTAAAAGGACTGAGTCAGAAAACAAAGTGCTGAGTCTCGTCTCATATCAGTTTAATGTTGGAATACTTTTAAGTATATCGTTTTGATATATGAAGTTGCTGTGACGTTCACAGTAAGAAGCGTGTGAGTAAGCTATAACTATTATTTAAAACAGAACGGTCTTTCTTTATCTTAATGCACATTTAGAGAAAACCTCTGACTTGAACAAAGTCTTGAAAGAAACCAACACAAAGAAATCTTAGTTTAAACCAGAGAGCTATAGTTGGCGATGGATGGACCAAGTCCTATAGGCGTCATTTTTTCTTCCTGGACAAATAAGGCTCGAAGATGGTAATGGCCCTCTCTCGCCTTATGTCAGCCATTGTTATCGCTCGCTACACGTCACCAGGGGTGAACAAAAGTTGGAAGGTGACAAAACAAACAATGTTTCAGATGACAGAAGGAAACATTATGCTAAAATAGCCAAAGCAATGGTGGAAGTTGTATAAAGACTACATGACTAACATAGTGAAGTACAACTTTGCTTCAAATAGGCGAAGGAAGAAGACATAATTCTGAATATTATTCAGCTTCTGTAGAGACACTGTGGCAGTTCCAAAGAAATCTGTTATCCCAATTTGTTTGTGTTAATTCCTTGGCTTTGGGACTAATGTACTGCTAGAAGAGGTAGTGAATTTGTTATTGAAAGACAAAAAAAAAAAATAATAATAATAATAATAATAAGAAACTTGCTTTATTTTCTAACATAACAATTGACAACCAATTGGCTTGAACATGCCATGTGTTTGCAACTATAAAATTAAAGCATAATAGAATATCTTTTCATCAATTTCTTTATTTTATTACATATCATTATAGCTGAAAGTAAGCAGGTATATGTACAGCATCGTTAATGGTTTCGTTATCCGTTTCACGGCAGTTGGCGAGTCGGCAGTCAGAGCGGTAACTTCCGCGAAGCGGGTGCAACATTCGCGGAACTGATTCAAGTTCTCGCAATTACAACGTGCATTAAAATGAAAATAAGCACGTAGCTTATGATATGAAATGTCTTCCTGCTATATCCACGTATTTTTAGCATCTTTTAGAACATTTTCAGTCACAAGTAGCACTTCATCTTCCCAAATTTAGTCAATTTAAACTTGAAAAGCATATAAAGTCACCTATGTCCACGAATTGCAGGCAGATGATCGGGATAAATGGGTATATTTTTGTAAATGGTCGTTACGGAACGTAATATTCTTTGCTGATGAAGTACGGTTCCATAAACGGTTTTTTTTTTTTTTTTTTTTTTTTTTTTGTATGTTGTGTAGTGTAGTGTATAACGTCAAAATATGACCACGTAAATGGAACCATGAAATATTTCTCACTGTTATGTTCGTATTGTATGTTGATGTTCTTATACCTCCTTTGCGTTGACATAAAACTGAGCCAATTCTCCCGAATTTACTTACCGAGAGTATTATCGCTTTATGAAATTGTTCTTGATTAAGTTCTCATTAAACTTTCACGTTATGGTTTGTCCATGAAAAATTTGTAATGGATATCACACATGGCGGAAGTAATTTGCTCCTAAACTATCTTCCGACGTAGTACTGATTATTAATTGAACTTTACTTGGTTATTTGTACGGTTACTTATAGCGAGAAGGGCGCATTTTATTATTAATCACAGGTTTTGGTTTGCATTTCTGCCAAGAACAAATGGTATAAAGCGTTTCTGACTAAAGAGACGAAAAATGTAACAGTTTAGCATGTAAAATTTTTATTTTACTCTATTTACGAGTGCATTATCACTCAACATCATAGCTGATGTTAACTGATAGGAGGGTAGGTCTATAAGTTTCCGGTCTAACCGTTTTCTAGGTATGATAAAGACAAAAACTGCATAATAAACCCCTCCCCCAAATAGTCAGAAGTTTTGTTTGTAAATTGGGCATAAACAGCATCCATCAGTTCTTAGCCACACTTAAATTTCTTTCCTCGAAGGTCCTTCTTGAGTTTTGAGAAGAAGAAATATTCACTGGGATCTAGATTTGGGCTGTAGGGTAGGTGGTCCATCTCCTTGAAGCCACATTTTTTCACAGCTTCCTTTGCAACAACAACTGTATGCACAGGCGCGTTGTCGTGAAGAAGGCGCACACCACCACTCAGCTTTACTCGCCTTTTCTCTTAGATGAAAGCACGTAATTTGCGCGGTAGGCCAGCATAGTACTCCCCATTTATTGTGGTGTGCCTTTCCTTGAAATCAAAGAAGAGTATTCCTTCACAGTCCCAAAAGATTGTAGCCGTAATTGACTGAGTGACCTTGACCTTAGAAGTGGTGCTTCGCCAGGTTTACGCCATTCCGTTGATTCTCTTTTGACCAAGGGATCATAGTAGAGGACCACAGTTTCATCTCCTGTAGCAACGGTTTGCTGAAATTCTATCTCGCTGCCACGGCAGAGTTCCAAAAAATGTTTGACAACAGATGACCGTTGCTGCTTTTGGACTGAGGAAAGAAGTCTAGGCACCCATTTTGGACTAACCTTATTCATATTTAAATGTTCGTGAATAAGTCGAAGGACTGTTGTTTTAGAAAGTCCCAATCTTGCTGCTATTTCTGTAACTTTGATCCGCCGGTTTTCCATAATTTCTCCTTCCACAAGAGCGATGTTTTCAGGAGAGAGCACCTCCAAGGGTCGACCTTCATTCTCTTTGTCTTCAATGCTTTCTCGACCCCTTCCAAAAAGGCTGGCCATTCTTTTATGGTAGAATATGAGGGGGATGTTTCCGCATATACAGCGTCCAATCGATGTTTAATTTCGTTTGGAGTAAGTACATCTTTTGTGAAGAACTTAATAACAATTCGATATTCCATTTTGAGCATGTCACAATCTTCTACACATAGCCTTCATTGTGCAACTATATCTGAACAAGTGAACACAGCGGAGTAGAAGTTACAGGTGCAACTATTTACCTAACATATAAAGCATGACACCAGATAAGGGTTTTGTGAAGGCGATAATCCTTATCGGCGAGGCCGAAAACTTATGGACCTATCATCTTACAAGGACTAAAAATGAATAAATAGCATACGCGTACACTAGATGAAAAATTAAAAGAAAAGAAAAGTAATATCAATCAAGTGTACAGGCATTTATTTGTGACGATAAACTCGGTAACCCAAGACCAACAAAAATGAGGGGCAAAGCGGTAAACGCGGAATTATATTTTCCTATAATATAGCTCCCGCACCTAGATCAACCCCGTATGGGTGATGCTGAGCACCATTTTAATTATTGTTTTTCATTATGTTCTTTAGAAAGAATTAAAGTAACAATTATGATAACGATATATTTTATGCATTCAGCAAGATACCAGTTCACAAATTTCGGTATACTTTATTTTGGACCACATTGTAATGTGATAGTAGAAGTGTGTAAATTGCCTTCTGGTATCTTAGCAGTGGAATTTTATAGTAAATGGCATATTTCCATACAAAATGAAATGTTTATCATTAGAATACAACTAGTACTTTTAGACATTTTATACAAAGCATAAGTAAGGTTTTTTTCCTAAGAAGGAAAACTTGAAACCAACACCGCGAGCAGAACAATTATAATAATAGCCAAGAATAACGGTAGGCGCTTGTACGTACGGAGTGTAATATCTTAATTACAGCAACCTTTAAGGAATTTTGTAATAGAAATTAAAACCAAAACAGAAGAGAAGTAGACAAAATTTGTTGTTTGTTTATGCAGCAACATCAGTATATTTGCACTAATTATTTTACATGAGGCTAGTGCACTCTAATGGAGATTTATGTGCTGTATTGTGAAGAAAAAAATGTGAAACAGCTTTTATTATTATTATTATTATTATTATTATTATTTTTGCCGTAGCCGTATACATTATAAAATAGTTCCATATTTCGCAGTCTGGAGAGATAAATCGATTATGAACTATATATAGATACAAAAATATCGTCTTTATCTTAAAAAGATATTTTTACAAACATTGCATTTTTATTTCTCTGTATTTACTCTCCTTCGTTTGTAAGACTTAAATCCCTTGGAACTTGCACATTAACGCCTGAATCAGGAACTCATGAGCAGGACTTTTAGGGTTCGATACCCGCTAGGACCTGCCTGGGTTCTCTCAGTCTTCATAAATGAAAAATATCAGGTAGGCACCCTAAATTTAGGCCTTGAATACTCCCTTCTTTATTTCATTTTATATACCACCAGTATCCACCATTTATAATGCCTTTAGTGAAAACGGGCGTTAAACACTACTTAAAAATAAGATAACATTACAAACATAGAAAATGCGGACACAAACTTATGCAGATAAATGGAATGAAGATGAAATATGAAATGGAAGGCAAATCCTTGTTAGAGATTTTGAATCTAGAACCTCCTAAATTAAATTATCGAGCTTTACCGCCTTAGCCAGCCCGCTCGGTCAAATCATTCACAGTGCTTTTATAATGCTTATTTATTATTTTTGTCTGTATTAATCTTCTCGCGACGTCTGTAGATTATGGGCGTGAACACTATAGGTGTAAGTTTATAGTCATTGATGTAATGAATTAAGTTACAGTTGACGCGAATGAGTTCGAAGTCCTTGGTGCCTTAAATCCATCTGGCATTCACCATCTCAGGATAAGGAAATTTTCAGAAAAAAAAAAAAACTCTACCCAGACAGCTTGACCTAATCTGAATTGAAACCAAGACCACCGGATTTGAAGTCTCAAGCGCTACTACTAGACAATGAAGGCGGTCACATTCACAATGCTGTATCATGTAAAAGTTACTTTACTAATATTTAGAATAAATAAAATTCTTGTGAACATCTGTCTGATTCACAATATAGCAAGTGTTTCAAACAGCCACTAAACTGCAAGCTTGAGGTAGTACAAAGCAGTAGTTCATTTAAGAATACTTCACTCCATCCTGTTCTATGCGTGGTTTGCGTATGACGGTGCGCCATTACATTTTAGCAGAGTGGTAGACATATCTTGACCTCCAGGCAGGCCTGCGCGAATGTCAATCTTAAACCGATTATATCAAGGCATCATTTTGCAGAGGGAAAAAGAAGTTAGCAGTGGCGTTAAAAGGACATGTTGCCAAAAATACGCTAAGTGCTAAGGAAATAATAAATAAATGCTAAATGTTATATTGCTGTGGCTGTAAGAAACGTATTTAGACCTGTAGTCTTGCTGCAAACATATACTAGTAATTTAATCGTACGAATAAGGGCGTGTAACTTGCAACAACATGTGGGTTTTGTGCTGCGTCTAGAAATACCTGCTCGCTGTTTGTTTTGCGTTGCAGGAAACACTTTGTAAAATCTATTTCAATTAAAATTTAAAAATGCAAACAGAGAAATGGTAAAAAAGTTGGAAAATGATGAATTGCAATGACAGTCGTCTGCAAAGACAAATAAAACTTTAATAAAGCACAGAAGTTAATCTGTTAATTATGTCCTTGGACTTGTGCGCCTTAATTGAATTAAAATTTGGATCTTTGCCATCCTTAAATTTTCTGCCTAAGATGCCAGCCAGGCTTGGATTTCATGTAGAGCCTCAATTATCTTCAATAAAATCTTGAAAGTAACAAACGGTCTTTCTAATTATTGTACGGACGTGTTTCTCTTCTTAAATAATGTTTTCCGGAAGATAATTTTATTCTGATCGTTTTTGATGTCATTGTGTTTAATCGTGTTCTTATGCATGCAGTGTATTTTCAACTTTGTTTTGACTTTAAGGTAATGACTTTTTCTCATAGACATAGTTTTATTGGCCTCCAGAAATTAGATGAATGTGAGAATTATAGAGTGATATTACAAGTAAACACAGTTTGGAAAATGTATTTTAAAATGTAGCAAATCGAAAATATATTAGAGATAGAGCAAACAAACTGCAGAACAAGAATAAGTAGTACGGCAAAATATTCACAGAAATTATGGAAATGCATAATCTCAACATGAAGCATATTGTATTTATAGATTACTTCAAAGCATGTAACAGACTAAATAACACACTTTTAATAAACCTTTTTAAGAAGAAAGGTATATCAACCCACCTTATTAAAGTAATTAAAAGTGTGTACAAAAACTCAATAATGTACATCTCTGGAATTCATCCAAGTACTGCAGAAGAAACCAACTTGTGTGTGCCTCAAGGCTGCAGCATGTCGCCATTATTATTCAATAAATCCTGACCCTTCACTTCTATGGCGCGAAAGCCTGCCCCAACGACCGCTGCGCCATCCATTTCCGTCTTGCGACATCATTGATATAGGGAAGTATTGCAGCGCGTTATCAGCATTCTAGCTTTCGTAATCGAAGGGAGCCATCTATTTGGCAGCATTCCAGGCTGCTCACCAGGCTGGCACGTTCCACACCTTCCTAACTTAAAAAAAATTCTTAAGCATGTGCAGAACCTCTCGATTAGCATACAGTAACCCTAAACACTTGACAAAGAAATCGGTTCAAATATTAGTGAATAAACTTGTAAATTATTTATATAATTGGGAAGCCTCGTTCAATTTCAGGTATTAGACTGACTACATACTTACATAATGATAATGGAAATTACCTCAAAATAATGGAATATATAGTAATGAGCTACATAAAATATCCCCCTTATATAATATAAAATATCTGTCGAAAAAGTGAGCTATGCCAAAATGTAACTCAATCTAAATGTAACTATTCTGTCGAGAATAAAGAAATTGAGCAAGTTAATAAATTTAAAATATCTCGGGACAACAGTGACATACTTATGGACAATGACCGGAAAAATTAGAAATATTCAGTTATATGAATGATACAATTAGAAGAACCTTTATAATAATGCACGAAAAGAAACAATGCTATACTTGTTTTGAAATATAGGTAGTACCTGTCCCATGTCTTTTGTAGGAAGTGAAATATGAATAATGAATCTAAAAGGTAAATTAAAATTACATGAAGTGAACTTTAGATTATTATGGGTTACAACAAAACTAGATACAAAATTAATTTAAAAAGTCTTTCAAAGTTGAAACGATTTAAAACAACCATTTAGGAAGAATGGACACTAGCAGACTCCCACGCAGACTTTGGAAACCTGTGGCAAGAGAGACATTGGGACTTACCAAGTGTAGTTATATGTCTAATCAGGAAGGCTGCTGATATTTTCCCCCATAGAATAGAAGGATGAGTCTTGTTTAACTTCTTATGTGATAAAGCTTGAGTTCCTTTCTTCTAGCACTCTTGAAGAACTTTGATCGCGTCTTGATAGAACGTCTTTCGTGTCGAAGAAGCCACTCCCAGCTGTCATGAGCCATAATCAGAGGTAAGGGAGTGCTAACAAGCAGCTTTTTCAGATAGGCAAATGAAGTCAGAGCAGTGAACTTGAGGTATTAAAATAGTTTCATCAATTTAAGTACAGAAGCGTTATTCTAGTTTTGGTTTCTTCTGAAGAAAAGCCACCAGAAAGTTTCCTTGAGAAATCTCAAAATTTTCACAATGTAAGTTCTGTTATCAATAACTTCACTAATGCTTTCATTGAATTATTTTATTTTTATACTCTTATGTAATTAGTGTCTGCTTATTTAGTTTTTATTAATTAATTTCTATGAAAACATTGAGTTACAAAGAATACAAATAAAATAAAATGCTGATACATCAGACTATCTCTAGCACAACGTGACTCACAAACTATAATAAGGCCTAGTATACAAAATTATTTTAATATATCAAAACTTCAATTAAAAATAAATTACTAGTGCTTGAACAAATGCTTTGATCAAGTTAACTCTTATGATTTCAAAGAGGTTTTAATAAAAATAAAATTTTTTCACTTTCAAATGACTCCATTATTTTTAAAATATGGGTTCTTAGAAGGTATCGTTCTTTTAATCGAAACAAGTCATAATAGTCTATAAAATAAATAAACTTAAATACTTAAACTTTGGACATTTTAAAACCCAGTATCAAATTTTAACTACCTTCTTTACTAATATGTTATATACAAATATTTCAGTGAATACTGCAACCTTTTTGATTTCAAATATTTAATTGGTACTTTATTAGAGTTATTTATTAATTTTGAAAATAAAACTTGTATTCCATACACATAACGTTTAAACAGTATTTTTGCGATAGTAATCAATATATATATATATGCTATGTAATAACATATACGTGTGCACGTTGGTGTGTGTTAGTGATTGAATAATCAATTTAAATTCATTTATTTATTTCTATAATCGAATAGTAATATAATAATAACCGCCGTTTGTCCTTTTACGTTATGAGGGAAAACAATGAACTTCTGTTATAAATAGCTAACTGAATAACTTTGTTCTTCGGTTTCCTTTTAAATTTTAAACTCCAATATTAAGAAAACTAAGTGGAGTTAATTTGTTAGCAGTATTATTGCAACTGGGTGGGAGTTTATAATTTGGCACATAAGGATTATACATTGAATATATCTTTGCACAAGTTTACAGTGTTAAAGCTCACAATTATGGTTCAAGTGACGGAGTTAAAGTTGCAGACTGAAGTATAAGGTTTACAGCACTGTTCCCTTCTGTTATGTGTTGGCCCCTGCTAGTTATTTTTGCTACTCTCTCTGCTGTGATATCAAAGTCGTATTTCCTGGTTGTAATGTTGTATTATTGTCTCGTTCAGTTATGTAATATCTACTTGATTGTAATTCCATTGTTCTGATGAACCAACTTGTCAGTTTCAGTTGTGACAGTTGAACCAACGACGAAGTCACATCATTAAAAGTCTGTTATATAACAATAATTATATTGAAGAACTGCGTAACGTGTAAAGGTTAGTTTATTTCTCTTTGTGTTATATTATCTGATGACGGAATTTCTTCTCAACAATATCTATATTCCGAAATTACATTAACGGTTGGCAACACTTGCCAATTCTTTCAATAATTACCTTTTCCCCCTCTCTTTACTCAATTGATATAATATTAAAGGTACAAGAATATAATAATATTTAAGATATATTTAATTTAAAAAAGAGGATTTTTGTTGAATTGTTGGGCGGATGTAGCTATTCTTACGAGTATTGTTTGGATATTAAATTTTGATAGTTGAAATTATGTATATTATTTGGAAGGTATACACAATAGAAGTGGGTTAGGATTTATTATGATTTTAATTGCTATTGTAACATTATAAAATTAATAACATAACTTATGTAGCAGGTAAAAAGACAGTTTAATCTTTACACACCCCTGAATAGGAGAAGACATTGTTTTTTTACCATATACCTCTTCTATTTGATAATTATTATTTTGATTGTAATATTGTTAATATGAACTTAATTAAGATAAAATAAAATATTTTTATCTTATTGTTCACGCGTGAAAATACCTAAAACACGTGAACATTGTATCAGTTCATTATTCGGAATATAGTCGTTAGCTTTAGCCCCTATTTAAGAAGAATTCTTATCTTTCATTGGGGAGGGGGGGAATAGGATGCTTTAATAATTGATCAAGCGATTATATTTGGCGGCTCTCTATGCTACATTGATCGCCTACTCAGCTGAGACTGTGCGAGATATTCTTGAAATACTTATACTGCAATGCACTTTGATAATGTCATCAATTAGTAAGCTAGAATTTACAACAATCTCATTATAGTGTTTGTACTTTTGTATGCAGTTTACTACCAAGCAATTTATTCACTTTCGGAAAAATTGGTTCATTAAATAATCCAAATGTTTATAAAATATTCGTACAGTCCAATAATCGATTGTTTGTCATTCGATTATCGTATTACTTGTATCTATATGTATATATGAAGTATTTTAAGTCGGTGTACTGCTAGTTCTTATCGCGACTGGACGACAGTTTATAATTTGGCACGTAAGGACTATACATTGAATATGTGTTAGCACAAGCTTACAGTGTTAACATTCACAATCATTGTTCATGTGACGGAGTTTAAGTTTTAGACTGAAGTATACGGTTTGCAGCATTAAAAGTCACAGCTGTCTGTCCATGTAACTTGGCTTGAGCTATAAACTAAAGCATGTTCAGCTTTTTATGCCTTGAGGGCATAACGATAGAGAGAAAGGAATGTTTAATGATATTCTGGTTTTATAACGTATCTGTAACGCGGCACTACTTGAGTAATTTCTTGGGCGGATAGTCATGTGGCATGGCGAGGCTGCATATGAAAGTTGCAGAGGATTATCATTGTTGTAGTTGTTGTTGTTGTGAAATTTAATTTTACATTACTTGAAGCCGTCAAAAATTATCTTTGTAACAGGGTTTGTTCTTATTATTATTATTGATTGATTTATTTACGGACGCTCTTTAACATCTCAGGTCATCAGCGTCCCATTTTATTCAGGGCGTGAAACGGCCGACAAATTTTGCTCAGAGGCTTCTCTTTCAGGCTTGAGGTTCTTTTTCGTGCCGTAAATGTACGACACGGGACCCACGGCTTTACTTCCCTTCCGAAGGAAGCCATACTTAGGATTTTTACGCCCGAAAAAATCCATCGGTCCTGGCCGGGTTGGAACCCGCGAGCTTGGGTGTAGGAGGCAAGTATGGTAACCACTACACCATCAGGACCGACTTGGGTTTGTTCTTATGAGGCGATTCGGAACTAGAGTATACTTGGTCAAGCTTTCAGGAAACGGGAGCCTTGTTATCGACTGTGATATCGGATTTTTTCATTTTGGTTCTTTAATCAAATCTTTGTCTACATACATACTTATGCGCTATATTGTTGTGAGAATGTATAGATGAATATATATTTTAAGTATCACAAATTTTGTTCATTTACCGTTCAACACTATGTTACATTTGAAATGCCTTTCATGCAATTATAGTTAAAGTATATTATTTGTTCGTGTACTCATTCATTGGCCCGTTTGTTCTTTAATTTCTTGCTAAAATGATAAGTTTTACTGCATTTTTTTAGGATTTCACGTAACGCATGCAATTATTTTTAAAACTGATCTTTACCAAGCTATTTTGCAGTTGACGTTGCTTCAAATAAAACTTAGAAACAAAGATTTCGCTAACGCCACGGTTAGCATCATCAATGGTCTGAAAAGCTTATAAAAGGCAGAGATACAGAGCCTTAGTGATTTTAGGGATAGAAATGGTGGGAGCGTTTTTTTTTTTTTTGACCAGTAACGAAATCCAAGTTTTGCTTATTTAAAATCTTCCTTTTTTAATATTATTGAAATGTGTTACTTTTTCTGGAGGTCCGACAGGTCACTATTGGGAAGCCAGCTCAATTTCAGCTTCTAGAAGTCTTTAACCTCGATGAACTATCTGAACTAGTAGCCCCTATATTTTCTTAGGCTTTCCCCGCAACCCTGCAATTTAGATTTGACTCCCTGCGACTTATGGAAGAAAGAGTTTGGGACATAGGCGAGATTAATCGAGCTGAAAAAGTCTTTAACATTCTTTGTTTTTAACATTGAAAATATAGTTCTGAGGTCATGGAATTAAGTCATCAATAGTACAGGCTGAATATTTTCCGAACAGATTTTGTGTATGTGTAGCAACAGTTAACACAATATTAACACTCCTAAATAAAAAGTAAAATATTTAATATAAAAATAATTATTCGTTACAAGAATGAGAGAAATGCTTAAATATATTTTGAAAAATTACTGTAACAATTTAAATGTGACAAAGAAAATGTATTAGTACTTCTGCTTTAGTTGTCATTTATTCCGAAAATGACCTTATAATACAAAGATCATACTAACTACACTTATAACAAGAAGTATTTTGCAATGGAAGAATTACTTACAACATCAAAAGTACCAACAATTTACAACTACTATATAGCTACAGTTTGGAACTAATCTCAGTAAGACTCATTACAGAAAAAAGGCATTAGAGTTTCAGCAATTATTCTGTATTTCAGGAGTATTAAAGGAGGAAATAAACAAAGACAATGTGTGATTTTGCCACCAAGTAACCGCCGAATAGCCCATAAATGGCCATAATTTTCCCGCTTCATTTGCAACAGTAATTATCGTTACAGAATTACTATGTATTTGTATCATTTTGTTAGTTACTGCTGATATTAACAAGGCAGTAGGTCCTTGCAAAGAATTTCTGGTAAACTCTGTAACCGTACTTTTGTAGTATTAGGTAACTTGCGGAATAAATGAAAAAATATCAGCCATGTTGCATTTGTCCTTGTGGAGAATGGTTTCGGGATAACCGCTACCTCGAGACACAAGATTCCCTTATTAGACCCTTTCAATGGATTTTGCAGGACTTAAAAACTCGAGAACGCAGGTCTTCCTGGGACGTAAAGAACTCTATGTTTGAACAAAGAAATCCGTGGACAAAATTTCCAACTGATTTACGCCCAAGTAATGTCTCACTTCTGTACTAGAATCTTACTTCTCTATCCTTTGTAAGAAAATGTAGATAACTAAGTTCTTCTTGGTGTAGTCGCTTCCCTAGAACTAAGATACCCAGGTTTCAACATCTGGAACTATGGAGATTCATTCAAGCATTAATAACCCAGGTGGTAGAAATAGTATTAAGAATGGTGTTGCAAATATTTTAAACTTGTCTTTATTTTTCGCTCTCACCAACCTAAACAATCAGTTTATTCGTAGTAGTAAATTAAAAAAAAACTGTGTGCACTGCAACGAAATGTTATTCACTTTTAAAGGTTCTCTTATTTTAAGGAAAATAAGTGCGCTCGTCCGGTAATATTCATTTATAGAACTGATATAATGAACATCTCTTACATTAAATAAAACCCTTTCAGAAACAAATGCTAGTAGAGTCAAAGAGAAAGGAAACTTTGTAGAAACTTATTTAAAAAAAATGGAACTTTTTGACACAAGACAACCTTCAAACTTAACATTTCAGTCAGTGACACACTTCTGCCAGCATCCGTACCACTTTTCAAAACACTTCCTGTAGAACACGCGTCATCATCTTTAGCTCTTCGGCCAGAGCAAATCTTCTCCCTTTTGTAAACAGTTGGGGCAAGATCGAGAAAATGCTGAGGAAGAGGAAGGCAGGTAAGTCATGCTTAGCGAGAAATTCGCTCAGCTGGAGCGACCGGTGTACTGGGGCATTGTCGCGATGGAGAACGCAATTCCTTCTTTGCTACAAATGAGGGTTTTTTTTTTTTCGTCGCACTGAATTATCAAGACGGCTAATAACAGTAAAATTCTCTCCTTATTGACTATTTAACTTTTTGCTATGTTAGTCATAATCGATTAACGACTTTTGTGCTGCCGCAGTGTGTCATATTACGCCTGGAATCATATACTGTACTCCACGAAGACAAGGCAGAGAAGTTGCCTTTATTGCATGGCGAAGCCAGGCAAGATTCCATTTCTTTTTTGATTTATTGGATATAATTTCCTTCATACATTTTAATTTACACCACTTACACGTCCTTAAAAAATCGAGTTCGAGCCCCGTTTTGTGTCCTTAACATTGTCTTCAATCATTTAAGCAATTCTAAATTAATTAAAACTAAATATAATGTTATTTTGATTTAAATGCTATAAAATATAGTTCGTCATTTATTGATTTGTTTAATTTACAGACGTTCTTTAACATCTCAGGTCATCAGCATCCCATTCAATTCAGGGCGTGAAACGGCCTGTAAATTTGGCTCAGTGGCCTCTTCTTTCAAGCTTGAGGTTATTTTTCATGCCGTAAATCTAGGACACGGGACCTACGGCTTTACTTGCCTTCCAAAGGAAATCATTCTTAGGAGTTTAAGCCTGAAGAAGTCCATCGAACCTGGCCGAATGGTATATTATGAGAAAGTAAACTTAGTTTAGGCCCTCTGGAAAATTTTGCCCTCGGCATAGCTTCGGCGCTATCTTTTCACTTATGAATAAAAAGCTAATTTATTTTTCCTATTACACCTTAACAGTGTACAGAGAATCTTTTCTTATAGCATTTGGCTATTATGCAAATTTGCGATACCGAACGTTGTTCTTGTCATAGATGTGCTAGAAATCATCTTATAATCCCTTGATGCTCAGTTTGTGCCATTAGTTTTACATCTGGTATAAAAATAATTTTTATTGATTCATAAGTAAATAAAATAAAAAAATCAGTTATTTTTGTTTTTATTCATCAATGACCTTCAGTCTATTACTGCGCTGTTAAGATTCATATCAATATAAAGCAAATATAAACAATATCCTTAATGTTATTTTCGTCTTCCTTAAATCCGATTACAAATACAGAAATATTATTTCTAAAAAATGCATCTAGTGGCCTTAGAATTAGTATTAATTTTAAGTTACCTTCATGTGCGCATGTTAATGAAGAAATGTGTTATTCCTAATTGAATTTATTACCAGATGACCAAAGTTGGTAAATGTAGATACAACAAATTGCCAAAGAGGCAAGGTACAAATAGTTTCAAGAACCATTTCAGTTAAATATTCACCAACTACTAGGTTTTGGGTACCCCTGAATCAAGCAGTCGATATGCGAAGAATGGTGACAGAAGAAAATGGAAGAGGAGGGGAGAAAGTGTACGTAAGGGGATAGACGGGAGAAGGGGACTACCACTCGTTGCACGTGGCGCTACGAAAAGATGGGACAAAAAGAGGAGTGGAAAACAAACATGTTACACACGGTTTGTCTCAATAATTACTCGTATTTCAAAATATTCGTCTTTTATTGCGAATATTGTGATAAATTCTAAATAAATTTACTTTATTTACAACTCTTTAGCATGTTCCTAATAACTTTGTATATTGATGTTTATGTATTTCGGGCAAGGCTATATTGAAACTTAGGTAAAAAGGGCAATTCTTTATATTGTGTATTTTTAATTAAACGTTTTTTTTATTAACGTTTACAGTGGATTGAGGCTTTCTTGGGTAAAATCGTAGAGATTTAAATCTCTACATCACAATAATAGTTCCGTTTATTTATTTATTTTTAAGTTTTACATAAAGAGCTACTAATGCATTTTTTCATCCAATTCGCTCAGAAGTACTGCACACTGTTGATTCACTATGTGCTTTTGCAAATAAAATTTGAAGAAAATATTTGTTTAAAAAAAGGAAACAAAACCATTTTCTGTAGTAAAACGGGACAAATTAATATATATATATATATATATATATATATATATATATATATATATATATATTATACACGTTTCTGAGTGAAAATACCACTTTTGAATGTATGCAAGCTTATTTTGTTTACTCTTTTCTTTACGCTGAGGAAGAGGTAGCAGACTCGAAATATTTGGTTTTCTTTTTTTCGTTGTGCCTTCCTGTGCCTATACTTACATATATGAATGAACATTCACAACCTATTCTTACTCGCATATATGTTCATTTATTCCAACAAATGCTAAGAGAAGGGCACTTGGACTAGGCTTTTCAATACAAAATAATTAATATTTCACGGCACAAAGTAGCTTTAGTATTCCAAATTATAGCAATACATTGCATAAAATGTTTACGTAGCAAACATAAGATCCTAAAGATGAAAGCATATTTTTCGTGGGAACAACTTGTCATTTTGCTATTAATATTCCACAAAGGAGTTGATAATTATCGAAAAAAGCTCTTAAATTTTTCAGATCAGAAATATAAGAGCATGAAATTTATAATCCTAATCTATGTTTAAAATTCTAAATTTTATTTCCATTAATTAAATACTATAATTTAAAATGTTCTGACCAAATACGTAGTAATAGCAAATTGAGCACCGTTTCCATATTTTTACCTCCCTATTCTCTTGCAAGTCACTGATTCAGCCATCCTCTTATATCTAAAACCTGTTTGTTGTTAATTTGGGTTCTAATGTAAGGAAAACAAAAAGTGTGCATGGGGTAAAAGAACAGATGACTGATGAAAGTGCATAATTCTATGAAGACCATAAATGTACTCTGTAACATGTATACTAATATTACTTAATGAAAATCATCTTTCAAAAATACATTTAAATCAATACTTACTTTTCACTGACTTCTTCGAGGTTTAAGGGATAAATATAAGCGATTGTGAAAATGCACTTAGGCATACAGTCTTCAAATGTGTTGAAATTTTTTATTATAATTTGATAACAGAGAACAATAGAGCAGCATAAGTAAATGTACTTAATGAACAACATAGACTTTGTTGAATTCTGAATATTTACCTTACAAAATAACAATAATTTGCCTCGTTTTGGGGTCCTTGATACATCATGTAAACTCCCAAGATGGGGACTTTTTCTCTAAACCTTGAACTGTTTGAGATTTTCAGCACATATCCTACACACTTATGTGGTACCCTGGAGTTACCCCAAGCCCAATTTCAACCCTAAAATCAGTCTAATATGTTTTCGCAGTCATACTTTGTAAAACTAGTCATATGGACTATCGTTCTAATCCACATTTGTGATCAACGCATTCTTTCAATGGACCATTGCACTATATATTGTATGCAAATTGTGTTAGGCTATTACACACAATGTAAAGTAATAGTGATTTGAAAATTAAATTTAGTTTACTAGTAGGATGGTCAAAAAGCTTTAAAGTCAACTAGAAATGTTTTGCTAACTTCTTACAAAGGAAAGATTTCGGCTCATAGAGAAATGTTGGGTTCAAATTTTTAAAGAGATTTTATCACAATGGCAAGTCGGTATACCTACATCGTAAACCCAAGATCGCGGTTTCAATCCCGGTCAGGATCTATAGATTTTTTTCGGGCGTAAAAATAGTAAGTATGGCTTCCTTCGGAAGGTAAATAAAGCCGTGAGTCCCTTGTCGTACATTTACGGCACGAAAAAGAACCTCAAGCCTGAAAGAAGAGGCCTCTGAATTGAACGGGACGCTGATGACCTGAAGTGTTAAAGAACGTCTGTAAATAAACCAAATAAAAAATGTCAATGTAATATATTCATCCCTGTTATCACTTCATTAAGCTGATAGGACAATGCACTTCTTCAAAATATACACGAAAATTCTCTATTTCTTAAATTGAATATACCCAGTCTCTAAATGCCTATTTCTGTAGACAGTATAAAATAATGCCAAATGAATTACAGATTAGATAAAAACTCTGGTTTATAATTCGGAAATCGAGTGTTTACAAGCATTCTGTTATTCACAATGAATAGTCTGCGCCTATGCTTCAACATGCCTGACAGTCAACTTGTTATGGGAATGCTTCTTCAGCCAATCGACGCCCTGCCACCCATTACACCCGTGCTCGTCCTTCTAATCAGTCTTCTCTTGAGTCACGGTTATGGGAATACTGTATAAGTTCCCAACTAAAATGTCAATTGTTTTTTCATCTATTGCAGGTGAATCAGAAAATTGTGCAGGATATTTATTTTGTTTGTAGCGTCTATTGCTCTACTGCACACCTTTTCATGCATCTTATAGAGAGAATGCTCATGTACGTTTCTGAACAAATTTTTAATAAAACCACAATTTGAAGTTCCATCTGTGGATCATATGCCATCTGAACTACATTTTTGAAGTTGTAACCTTGTACAGAACCGTTCTGACACTGAAGTATGGGAGAACTTTGTTATGAATAACGGGGGGGGGGTTATTATAAACACTCTATTTTATTATTTGTGTTCGGGATTATCAACCAGAGTTCTTATCTAATATTTAGTATCGGCATTTCTAAGCATTAATACCAGAATGACGCAGAATGAAGTTATGTTACTGCTATAAGTAGGTAACATTGAGAGGGATGCAATAGGTCATGAGCTACAAACTACCCTCATCCCTAATATTTGTCACTCAGTTGCTTACCTGTTGCATTAACTTGGTCTGATTGTATCTAGCTTCATGTTAAGTGCTCATAATTCCGATATCTACTAATATGTTGTACTTCTCGCATATATTATGTATTTCCTAAACAAATAGACATTCAGAGGATGGATGTATTTTACAGAGGCTAGCGTAGAAGACTTCGAACCTACAACAACAGCCAACACACGTCTATTCACCCCCACCTCCGAAGTGAAATTTCGAACTTTAATTTTGTTCGGTAGTTGCCTACAGATAGCAGCATAAACTGGAATGAATCGCATCATTCAGACACGAACTCATGAGCGGCAGATCAGAATTCCCGCCAGGACCGTTTTTCCTGGTTAAGGTAATTTTTTCCCAGGTTTTCCTCGGCCCTCATACATATCGGCAAACGCGGGAGGGTATCCTAAACTTAAGTCTGGAACGCTTCTTTAAAATAAAACTTTCCCTATTTGTCTTCTAATTAGTTCCCATCGCTGTGGTGCCCCAGTAGTTAAAAGAGGCGTTAAAACTATTAAAATAGCCAAGAACGTTTTTGTTTTGTAATAGAATAGAAACAAATAATTTAGCTGTCATTCTTGCATGCGTTTTCTGTGTGTTTAATACCGTCTACCGTCCTATCTCTTTTCTAGAAGAATTTGATATAATATTCCTGACTTGTTTCCTTGCTAACAGGGAGACCGCTTCGGAAGTGGGGGTGAATAGACGTGTCTTTGCTGTTGTTCTAAATTGGTAGGTTCGAAGTCTCCTTTGCTAGCCGAACCTAGTGACCCAGCTATTACATGTTTTTTAATATTGTATTTTGCTTGTGTAGTAGAAATAGTATGGCAAAACCACCTTCTTGAAATTATTGTAATTTGAGGGTAGCACCAAATGTTTTTAATTTTGCTCACTTTTTCATTTTCCGTCATCCTTAAAGCTCCAGCGTAATATTGCTCGTATAAGAGATCTAAACCCCATAATTCATCGAATATTTCCATTTTTATGTCATTCTTTCCGCACATTGTGCTAAAAAAATCTGCTTAGCATTGTGTTATATAGTGGCAAGTCCCACAGTTAAGAACTGTATTTTAAATGTAACTTCGAAATAAATTAATATTGTGCAATTTAATGCCAATATAGTATTTTTCCTGCACATTTAGGTCTTGTTCTGCATTCTGTTATTTGTACATATATTAATGAATAACTCAACCTTACATTTGCATTTTAAGGATAGACGTAATTTGTAGAATGTATCAAATGTATGTTTACAGAATTACATTTTTTTTCAAATTCTTCAAAAAAGAAAATATCAATTGTGCCTATTTTTATTCAATTTAAGTGATAAGTTTTATTCATGCTCTTCAGAGATGTGTTAAACAAATATAGTTATTTTTGTTAATATTTAAAACTTTGTGTAAACCATTTTAATCTGAAAAATAGTTCATTTTTTAAATAAAATTGTTCGGTTGAAATAATATTAATATCCCTGCAGGTAATACTGTAATGACAAAACAAAAAGTTCATCTTAATAATCCTAGTAATAAGAAATGAAAAGAAACAAAACTGTTTACTTGCGTCAGTATTACTAACGCAAGTACACTTTTGAAAATTGACATTGTTTTGTAAAATAATATATATCTGAAAGCCTTTATCATAAAGAAATAACATTTTGCACGGGCCTTACTAATGGCTTAATTACAGTGTGTTCCAAGTTCTAACTCAAAATCTTACAAAATATAGACATTAGACATTTTAGTCCCAATGTCTTTAAAAAGGAAACATTGCATATTATATCTGGCATTAATTCAAAGGTTCTCGCTTGTAAAAGTTTTATTGCTTTATTCGTTTTATATGAGCGTCGTTCTTCAGGGTATGTAATTTTGTATGTGGGCTATTTTACTGGCTTATTGTTGTAGACATTAGTATCTACTTTGAATTTATTCTTCTACCTTACTGGAAAGCTACCTTTCATTGGCCTGTGAATTTTTCCTTCCACCATACTTCCTATTTAAAATTTTGTCTGGATAGCAACAGGAAGGTATCAAGTTGCAGGTAATAAAACACTTTTGTAACAGAAAGAGGTGACAAGCTGTGAGGTGTATTTACATTCCATTAGGGAACTTTATAATTGCTAAAGGAAAAAGTAATTAGAATAATACATACTAATACGGCTTGTAATGTGGAACTTTCAGGCCTTTGACTACTTCATTATCTGAAAACAAACACTTGCCGTCATAAAAACAGATGACAGTCGGTTCTCTTGTAAAAGCCTGCCAGGGAGTGCGGAAAATTTCCCGGGAACGTCTGGCAATTGGCGATATAGCCCTTCTGGGAGAGAAGAGAATTTCATTGTGTCGCGAGAGGGGTGAGAGAAGGAAAGAAATGTGGCATGAACCATATTTTCTGTGTGACCGCTAAATACACGTGGCAGCTAATTCAGTGCAATGCGGCACGGCCTATAGTCAAGGGGCAGGCAGGAGGATTTCTCGCCACCACAGAGACAGACATGAGAGACGTTAGGGCTGGGCTAGGCCGCTCTTCTCGCCTCTACGGCTCTTAATGGATCCACCCCCTAGCCACCCTCGGCCAGAGTGACATGACGGGGGGATACCGAGAAAGGACAGGCGAGAGAGACGCGAGTCTTGTGGAAAACGGATGGGTTCAAGTTGCGAGCAGTGGCGTATGTGGGGAATTATTGCCACTGTATAGCGAAATGGTTCCGGACGCCTTCGTTTAAAGCCGCAATATTTCCGTGTCAAGTCTTGTAATAAGGGAGAAAAAAATAAAATAAAACATGTCGGTTGGTTTCCGAAACATTGCCAGCAAGACTTAAGTTCTCGCTTGCTCTCTCTGTATATATCTGGAAATTTGTTTTGCGAGCGCCTTGCTGCCTGCAGCAAATCGATGGCTACAAACAGACAAAGTTTAAATAGGGTTTAGTTGGAGAGCACTGCAGCAGTTTGGGCAAGTACTCTGTTCGCCCTATTGTAATGTAACAATAAGATATACGTCTTTCGTTTAGAAAATAAATATATATTATTATAGGAACTGCAGAAAGAGCTAAGAAAGATATTAAAGAAGTAGCATAGGATAGTTTTATTTCAAACATTTAAATGAAGGGAGGGTCAGATTTTTTTCTTTGTATTCCTTTATGTAATGTTTGATTTGTTTCTTGTTTAGCTGAAACAAATCGAAGTCCTTTTGTTTTTGCTGATAATATTTTTATTTTATACCATTTTAATATTTGAATTTGTCTGTTTATTTTGATATTATTTTCTTAATGCTCCTGGTTATAAGTATTTTAATAATTTTTAATTATGTTAATGCAGAAGTCATTTTTTTTTCGCCAGCACTTGTTCAGTTAAAAGTCTATATCTCAGGAACTATTTGCTCTAGAAGGTTGTGGTTGTCTTGGAAGAAAGGAAAGAATGGATTTCATAACTATGCAGTTTTTGTTTTCACGACATCATTCTTTGTTGTTTTTCAGTGTTGGAGGTTTTAGTTGGTGTTTCCTTCAAAAAGTTGGCTTTTCTTTAAAAACATTTTTTTGGGTGCAATTATTGAAAAACTACATTTTTTGGGGGCATATGTTTTCCATTTTTTTAGAATCTGTATAAACTATTACTTTTAAACTTTTACCTTCATGATATTATTGTGATAATGTGAATCAATTATGGTGACAACTTAAAAAAATGAAACGTTGGGAAAAACTTAGAGAAAAGTCAATAGTTGAAAATAATTTCTAATTCGTTTCAGAGACATAGTCTATAAATTAAAATATACCAGTACATATACATTATGTGCATCCGCATGCTCTAAAAGCTTCATTTTAGTAGCTTTAATAGTCCTTGAGAAAATGGGAACTGGATTTGGTAAATTTAACATTTTAAGGACAGGACTTTCTTACTCCCCTTAGTTGTTTCTGGTGGTGTAGGGGTTACCATACTTGCCTCGTAAACCAAATATTGCGGGTTCGAACCCTGCCACGACCGATGGATTTTTTCGGGCGTAAAAATTCTAAGTATGGCTTCCTTCGGAAGGGAAGTAAAGCCGTGGGTCCCGTGTCGTACATTTACGGCACGAAAAAGAACCTCAAGCCTGAAAGAGAGGCCTCTGAGCAAAATTTGTCGGCCGTTTCACGCCCTGAGTTGAATGGGACGCTCATGATCTGAGCTGTTAAAGAGCGTCCATAAATAAATCAATTAAAAATACTCCCTTAACATCATTAACTTTTAGTGGTCTGTTGCCTTTCTCTAAGGGTCAATTCAGAGTTACACATAATCAGGATTTCTCATCCTATCTGTTCCGTCTTCACAGTAAATCTGCCCTTAATGGTTTATATTCCAAAGTCTACATTGGACTCTTACTTTTTTTATTTTTTAATATTATGCATCCGGTTATTTCTGCATTTTTTCTTTCGTCGTTGATGGAATTTGCGTTTAATTCTTTTCTGATTTCTGTTGGGGGTGTGTTCTAATTTTTTTTTTATAGAATTAAGTTTTTCTTAGAAAGTTCATTTTGAACCAAGCACCTGCTTTGTATTTTCTTTGTAGGTATCCAAGTTTTGCAACCACAAATTAAGCCTTAAAGGCCATTGTTTTATAGAAGTTAACTATCCTGTATTTTCTTGTGTTATTTCTCAAATTTCTATGTATAGTGAGTGGTGTATATATATATATATATATATATATTGAAAGCTTTCTATTTTTTTTATAAATATCTATGACTGATTTTAGTTCTGTTTCGTGAACTATATATTTCATATGAATGGATAATTGTAATGCGATTGTAATAATTTCTATAATCTACATCTAAACCAAACGTTTAAATTAGAGACTTGTTCTAATGGAAAGTTATCTAATATAATTTTGAAACGCATGAATATATTTCCCATAAAATTTCATCACTTTGTCATTTATCTGTATAATTTTATTTAATTCTTTATTTATTTAATTTAAACTACCTGTGGATCACAAGCAATGCTTGTTTTCTTGTATTATAACTATACCATCAGCATACATTTGAATATTAAATACTTGATGAGAATTTATCTTAATACCTATATGTAAAAAGCCATCAATATAATGTTTAAAAGTTGGGGATAGAGAGCGTCCTTGTTTTACCCCTTAATTATTAAAATAAATGCCAAATTTGCCATTCCTTAATTAATTATAATATTAGATTTAGCATATAAATTCTGCACCGCCTCTATCAAACAATTATGCCCTTTTTAGTTCTTAGATTGTTAGATCTTTGATCCCTATCGAAAGCTTTCATAAATAAAAGCTTTAATGCTTTTAAACTATTCTGCTTTTTTTGCTCGCATTTATTTCTTGCCCGGTTTCTTCCTCTCTTTCTTTTCTTATCCTGTTCACCTGGCCACGTCAGAATGGTCTGCCAGCTAATGATTGGTTCCTCACCTATTGACAGTTTGACCATGCAATTCGCTAGAAAAGATTCTGGTAATCATGTTCCAAGTAGAGAAACTTTTCACCACTAAACAGTTAAGAGAAACAGGATCTCTCAATGACGAGAAACTTGCTCTAACCGCCGTATACTTAAGGTAGAAAAGTTTAATGAAATTGAAGCAAGGAATGTCCCAAAATTTCCTTTTTAATTATTTCTGACAACAATTATAATAATAATTGTATCTTATTTCAGGTAACAATGGTATTAATATTGCAATTAAAAGGAGAATCCAAATATTATAAATATTAATGTATGTATATATAGATAGGTCTTGTTACTAGTAAGCAATATTCGAGTTATCTTTTTATAATACCAATGATTGACAATGCCTATGTGACTTTGTTATGTTTTGTAAAAGGAATGGGGGCATGCTGTCCTTCTCGGAAGCCATTAGCGTTGCTGAGAAAAAAAAAAAAGCTCTTTCGGTTAAACTTTACCCATTGTCAAACTTTAACTGACAGTCCAACCGAGATACCTGTTCGGCGCCAGGGGTAATAACACTGCAAATAGCTAAGGTTCAATTGGAAACGGTACTTGCCCTTTTCAAAAGGATTTACCGCCGGCAGAAACAGGTGTTTTCGTAGAACCAAGACCTTATCTATAACTAAGGGGGGAAAAGATATTACTTTAGAAATCAAACATGTAAGGAAAGTCCCGAAATTTATGACAGGCCGCTCTTGGAAAACTCAAGCATGTTAAGATATTGTAGATCAGAAGGGGGTAAATAATTTTAGCCAATGGGTATGAAATAAAAATCAACGAATGAGGAGAACTTAGCGATATAATAAATATTTTAGGATAACCAATGGTGAACATATAACTAGGAAATAGAATAAAAAACAAGGGAATTTAATTTAGCGAGAGGGGTAGCAATATTGTAGAAAACTGGAATATAGGATCAGAAGTTGGTCATTTTGGTCATTTGGAAAGCAGGCAGTCTAATTCATTCAAAAGTCTAAGGAATTCTAAGTGATTCTAAAGCAGTAAGAGTCAGTCAGGCAGTGCAACGTAATAGCAATAATAATCACTATAGTGTTCAAGTGAATAAATACGCGAATGAATACCGCGAACTATAATCCGCCGAAGAACAGCATGTTCCGAACCTTCCAAGTTGTAAAATAAATTAAATGTTCAAGCAGTGCCGAACTTCATTATTACAGTGAACAATATCCTTCCCCCCTAATGACTTTACGTCATTAAAAACTGTCCAAAATCACCCGTTCTCCCCTCTATATTTGGAACCACTAAATATTACGGTTTCAAAATATAGAAATTTCCTATGCAGATGTTGGCAATATTTTGCCTCTGATAGGCGTCATTTTTAAACTTAGCTTATTATTAATTTTAATACCGTATCATTTTATGCTTTCAGTAAAAATATAAATACTAAAATAAAACATTAACATTATGCACACGACTATATTTCCCTCTTTTGCAGTTTTGGCAGCTACACTTCCACAGTAATATTAACAGTTTCCAAATACAAACATAAATTCTGTTTCTGCAAAAGTTTTGGTGCATTTCATTTATGCAACATTTTTAGAGCATTCTATAATTCTGAATTTTTAAAAAAAAGAAGAAAAAAGGAAGAAAAGACATTTTCCAAATAACTGACCTGGTCTTTCTTTTAAGTGAATATTCTGCCTGAATACTGTTCCGATATACGATTAGACAGAGACTACACAATGATTCAGATTCAAGATATGGTAAAATACAATTCTCCATGCATATTTCAATTTGCTTTACCTCGATACCCTATAGTTTCCTTCATGCTCCATAATATGTGGCTTCTGACGTTTCAAACTTCATGGTAATTTGAATACTTTTCTCGATTCTACCACTCAAATCGCACTGAACATGCACGTAAATTTCGGACTTCATTCATTCCTCTGTAAAAATGCTCAAAATATTGACCACTGAAAACCGGCATCTCCAAATTTGGCAATGTTAGCTTTTGCAATAGTGTTCATCTGTTAAATTATTCGTAAGCTGTCAGCTGACAATTTGCTGTTCGTCCACTGTCACTCGTCGAACGCAGATTGGCTGTGAATAAATAATTCGAAACGCCGCGTTTTGGAATACACCTTTTCTGTTTTTGCTCGAGCAAATCTGATTTAGAAATGTAATAACTGGTGATAAAGGAAGAGTATAAACTAATTCTAAAGAATAAATATCAGCCATAAGTGTGAATACTTATCCCTATGATGGTGTAAGTAACGATAATCATGATATTTGAAAGTAAAGCACCGTACATTTAAGTTAAGTCGTCATTTAAAATGTTCTATAAGTGTGAATGACTTTCAAACTTTTGAACAACTAATAAAAAATGCAGGGTTTACTTTTCATAATGACTTATTTTTTTTAAAAAACACATAAGATTAAACAATAGTGTACCTAATAACACACATTTATAAAACATTTAAGTACGCAGTTTTATTAATAGTTCAATTAATTTCTCGTGAAAAACAAATACACTTTTAACAAATATATCTTTATAGGTTACTGGATTTTACACTAGCATCATTTATATATGAAGGAAAATTTTCTTTCGCCTTTTTTTAGAAAATTCTGCATGTAACCATTCAGTTCTATTTTAGACTCTTTCGGTTCATTTTCTTAGGTTTCAGCAGAAATGTTCTCCACTCTTATCCAAAAATTCTGTTAACTGTAGACGAATTAGTTATGTAAAGAACTGACAAACAATATATGTCTGCAATTAAAAATAATTGCCTTTATGAAAGGAACGTTTAGGGTTAAGGTAGTAATTCATTCCAATTCGAATTTGCTTATAAATACTGAACGAATGCCTAAAAATAGTGTTTTATTTTATGTTAGTTTTACACTTGTATCATAAATAGACATTTCTTCATCTGCCTCACGTATGTAGGCCAGTTAAATCTCTGACAGAGACCGATTCAATAATCTCTTCTTTAGCCGACTTAAGTTTCTCTTTACAATTGGTATATATTTAGAAATTGTTTTGTTTTTATCCTAGTATTTATATTGTGCTCTAAATAAATCCATCATTCATCATTTGCTTCACTATTTTGCCTTTTCTTTTCACAAACTTTAAATTTCATCTTATATATTCATTTAAAACTCTTTCGGATTTTTTATTTCTTCCACATTTATCAGAAATTTCTTATTATTCTATTTATTGCTAAATATAGAAACAAATATTTTGAAAAATAATTATGTTATAAAATTTATGAATTCCTTTTCATCAAAGCATTACAGCACAAGCGCGTAGTATATTTTCCACATTCCAAGGAGTTTATCAGTAATTTTGTAAAGATTTGAATGTCTGTTTTATGTTATCTCTTACATAAATCTCTTAACCTTTTTTATTTGTGCCATAGGGAAACTAAAAGAGGCGTTAATCTTAAATACTAAAGTCTTTTGTTTCTACCCTACAGAGTCGAAATGCCAGTAGCATCCCTCTGCACGATATTAAGTAACTGTATTCAAATTTAAAAGGTGTAATATTTTCCCATCACCTCGTCCCAAAGTTTGCTTTTCCCCGAAGAGTTTTTTCTAAGGACATTAAAAGCCTTTCAAATTGCAGTTCCATTAACCATCCTTCAACTCCTCGCCCGAGGCTATAACAGAGAGTACAGAGGGGTAGTCGAAACATGGCGGTGTACAGATTCGCTAAAGACACATGAAGCGTTTCTCCAATTCCAGTGTTGTGAAAAGAATCGCTTAGAGTAATACGGTGTCTTTTGTCGATAATTTTGTTCGTAATGAAAAGTGTGAATTGGAACTTAAAATGGAAAATGAGGGCTCCTTTATATTTATTTTCAAATATAGACATGGCAAATGTTATTAAAAGTAAAGCGCAATAAAAATATAATTACAACCATATGAAGGTGATACCTAGTATAAATTTGGTTGGTTTTTTAATTAAACGAGTTATAACAAAGATCTTTAAGAGAGAAAAAAAATATCTTTCAATTATTTTATGAAAACTATCATGGTCGTTTCTTCCTTGGAAAGTATTACTGCAGGGCTTGAATCTAGAGTTTCGTTTTTCTTCTTTTATATAAAATTTCATCCTGGCTTTATTTTTAGTTCGTTAATACTTCTACCCAAATACTTTCATTGTGCTGAAAGATATTCTTAAAAAGCGTAGAATATTGGAGGAAAAGGAGGACAAAGTTGTAGCGTTTTTCTTTTCCTTCACCCTTCACCCTTCTCCCTTCTTTCTGTTATGACGCACATTTCCTTAGATTATACTCGAAAATAGGGATTACAGCTCATTGGTTGGAGTATGTAGCTATTGATTGTTGTGATATGTAGGGTTATTGTATCTTTCTAATTGTTTTTTTAGCTTCATTGCCAGACATTAGGAAGCTCTTGCCGACTGTCATGTATATATTGTATAACTTCTGAATTTACTGCTCATGAAACTCTTTTATTAAGTGGGATAATAATGGAAGGTTTTTGTTATGCTTGTTTTAAACGTAAGAATCTTTAAGAAAGTAAACAAGGAATTTTTTTCGTTATGGGTAAAATTATGGAATTTCCTTTGATGCATTATTGTAAATTTGGACGTTTGCTACTTTTTTATTGTTTGAAAATTTAGGTATGGAATTCTTTCCTTTTGGCTTTTAGATGAAAAGAACATTCCCTTGTTATACTAAGTTTAAGTACTAAATTATTATTATTATTATTATTATTATTATTATTATTATTATTATTATTATTATTGAATTTTAAGTAATGGGGATAAATACTTGCATTTAATCGTGTTTTGCAAATAAATTTCTTATAATTTATTTTGCCTTGTTCTTTGGAAAATTTAATATTATTTTATATCTTTGGTTTTACTGTGTTAAATTTAAATTCTCTAAATCAAAATATTTTCAGTTCTCTTGCTCACTTGAATCATTTTAATGTTTATTTGTTTTATTTACGGACGCTGTTTGACATCTTAGGTCATCAGGTCATTAGGACATCTACCACCACCACCACCACCACCACCACCACCACCACCACCACCACCACCACCACCACCACCACCACCACCACCACCACCACCACCACCACCACCACCACCACCACCACCACCACCACCACCACCACCACCACCACCACCACCACCACCACCACCACCACCACCACCACCACCACCACCACCACCACCACCACCACCACCACCACCACCACCACCACCACCACCACCACCACCACCACCACCACCACCACCACCACCACCACCACCACCACCACCACCACCACCACCACCACCACCACCACCACCACCACCACCACCACCACCACCACCACCACCACCACCACCACCACCACCACCACCACCACCACCACCACCACCACCACCACCACCACCACCACCACCACCACCACCACCACCACCACCACCACCACCACCACCACCACCACCACCACCACCACCACCACCACCACCACCACCACCACCACCACCACCACCACCACCACCACCACCACCACCACCACCACCACCACCACCACCACCACCACCACCACCACCACCACCACCACCACCACCACCACCACCACCACCACCACCACCACCACCACCACCACCACCACCACCACCACCACCACCACCACCACCACCACCACCACCACCACCACCACCACCACCACCACCACCACCACCACCACCACCACCACCACCACCACCACCACCACCACCACCACCACCACCACCACCACCACCACCACCACCACCACCACCACCACCACCACCACCACCACCACCACCACCACCACCACCACCACCACCACCACCACCACCACCACCACCACCACCACCACCACCACCACCACCACCACCACCACCACCACCACCACCACCACCACC